>JABUQX010033914.1:12500-15000 GCA_015478945.1 Trachelipus rathkii | reverse complement strand
ATATATATATATATATATATATTAATATATATTTATAAAATATAGTTTGTTTCCATTTATTAGAATCATATTATTAATATATATAAATAATATATATATATATGATATATATATATATATATATATATATATATATATATATATATATATATATATATATATATATATATATATATATATATATATAAAAATATATATAATATAATAATAAGTATATATATATATATATATATATATATATATATATATATATATATTAAAATAAATAGCCTGGGATTCGAATGTCGAAACGCTTTTGCTGATGATTCAAACATTTGTGTGGTTTGAATTATGAAGCGGGGCTCTCTCTATTAAGTGTTAGTCCATATGTTCCAAGTAAGATTCCGGCACCAAGAAAACTTCATAACGTAATTCCGATATTGATTTCAATTCATAAAGATTCCTCGATTCCAGGCACTGATTGCAAGCGATTTCACTGGCTTAGTTTAAAGAGGCGACGTATTCTAAGCTTATCCAAAGAGTCCTCCTTCGTGCTTTTCCAATATTTTTATTATTAAAATTAAGGGGCGACTTTTACCATTTCATTATCAAAACACTCAAGTTAAGTACTAAAAGAAATATACTGCTCGCTATTTCATTCTTTTATTACTTTTGCCTCCAGTCTCTCTCTCTCTCTCTCTCTCTCTCTCTCTCTCTCTCTCTCTCTCTCTCTCTCTCTCTCTCTCTCTCTCTCTCTCTCTCATATAACTAAAATTCCTAAATAAAATGAAATAGAGAGCACTTTTCTTGGAAGAAGAAAAGGGAAATAAATACTACAATAATTAATTAATTGATAAAAAAACCTAAAGGGATTAAAACGGACGTTATTATTATTATTATTATTATTATTATTATTATTATTATTATTATTATTATTATTATTATTATTATTATTATTATTATTATTATTATTATTATTATTATTATTATTATTATTATTATTATTATTATTATTATTATTATTATTATTATTATTATTATTATTATTATGTATTATTATTATTATTATTATTATTATTATTATTATTATTATTATTATTAATATTATTATTATTATTATTATTATTATTATTATTATTATTATTATAAAAGTGAAAAAGCTCATAAATTACCAGTGTTTTATTGGAATGAATTAAAAAGTAATTTCTTGAGCTAACTTATTGCCTCTTTTTAATTAAAAGTTACGCTAGCCTTTCGGAGAGACGTACAAAATATATGTTAATTAGATTATATATATATATATATATATATATATATATATATATATATATATTATATATATATATATATATATATATATATATATATATATATATATATATATATATATATATATATATATATATGTGTGTGTTTGTGTGTGTGTTTGTGTGTGTGTATGTCTATGTGTGTGTGTGTGTGTAATACAATTGCAATTATAAACTTAATTTAGTCGCATTTGAAAAAATAAAAATAATTGGTATTACCCTAATAGTACAGGAAGGGAAGTCACCAGAAGGTTACTTCATTGCACGTTTTGCACCTACACTAGAGATAGAAAATTCCTTGGATCCACACTTGGGATCAGATGTGGGGCTTTCACAACAGATTCACATAAGAAAGTATGAGAACTATACAAAATGATAGTATACCAAAATTAGGAGTTTTTCTAAAATAAAAACGTCATATTAAAAGTCATCAATAACTAATAGTAATTTTGAAGCACTAAAAAATTTCAAGGAATCAAATGCATTGGATTTAATACAGAAAAATAAAATATTTTTATTGACGAAAAAAGTTTTCTTGGACTGTTCAGATTAATTTTTTTATGAATTTCATGATTTAATAATGGCTGAAATGAAATATTTGGCAATAAATTACTAGTGAAGAAATAATATGTGGGAGAGTGTCATCTCGTTTGAAGGCCCTGTATTACTGATTTTCTTATCAATAATGCTTTTATTGCTATTATAATTACAGTGTATTATTAATATTACCGTATTATTATTATTATTATTATTATTATTATTATTATTATTATTATTATTATTATTATTATTTTATTAATTTATTTTTTTATTTTTTTTTTTTTTTTTATTTTTTTTAATTTTTTTATTTTATTAATTATTTTTTTATTTTTTTTATTATTTAAATTATTTAAAATTTTTATTTTAAATTTTAAATTTTTAAATTTGTTTATTATTATTATTATTTATTATTATTATTATTATTATTATTATTATTATTATTATTATTATTATTATTATTATTATTATTATTATTATTATTATTATTATTATTATTATTATTATTATTATTATTATTATTGGAATAGTAGTAGTAGTAGTACATTATTATTACAGTTATTACTTATTATTACAATTCTTGTTTTTATTAACGTTACTTACTAAGTTTATTGATATCATTCATATTAAGATAGTATAATGTTGTAGTAACTATTATGATTATTATTATTATTATT
>JABUQX010033914.1:5000-7500 GCA_015478945.1 Trachelipus rathkii | reverse complement strand
TTTAAAATTTTATTTCAAGTTGGTAATTTTAACTATCTGCGCATAGCAGAATCTCTTTTTATTAAAAAACTTAAGCCGGACATCAATGTGAAATTTAATGAAATGAATGAATGCTTGAATGTTTTTTGAATATTTGAGTGTTTTGCAGGTACACCTAGTATCCATGATAATAGTTGTATTTGCAAGGCAATGTAAGCATTTTGATTTTTCATCAAAATTATTTTTTAAACTTCACAATTAATGTAAAATAATTTTATTTTTTTATATTTAGAAATTTATTTTTGTAAGCTGCATTATAAATAATAGTTAGTTAACCGTGATCATGCCTGAAGTATGCAGGCGAAATATTGGTATAATATTAAAAGTTTTAACTTCTTTTTATTCTCGAATAGTCCTTAATAAAATTTCTTCTGAAAATAAAGAACTATTTAGAAGAATTGAAAGAACTTGTAAAAAATAATAATAATAATAATAATTATTATTATTATATCTATATTATTATTATTATTATTATTATTATTATTATTATTATTATTATTATTATTATTATTATTATTATTATTATTATTATTATTATTAATTTTATTGTTTATCATTATTATTATTATTTATTATTATTATTATTATTATTATTTATTATTATTATTATTATTATTTTTATTATTATTATTATTATTATTATTATTATTATTATTATTATTATTATTATTATTATTATTATTATTATTATTATTATATTATTATTATTATTATTGTTATTATTATTATTATTATTATTATTATTATTTTTATCTACTTTTCATTAATTTATTATTATTATTATTATTATTATTATTTATTATTATTATTATTATTATTATTATTATTATTATTATTATTATTATTATTATTATTATTATTATTATTATTATTATTATTATTATTATTATTTATTTTTATTTATTTTTTATTTTTATTTTATTATTATTAATTATATTATTATATTATTATTATATGATTATTATTATTATTATTATATTATTATTATTTTTTATTTTTATTTATTATTATTATTGATTATTATTTATTTTTAATATTATATTATATTATTATTAATATTATTATTATTATTATTTATTATTATTATTATTTATTATTATATTATTATTATTTTCTCCAGTACTGTGTTAAATGATTCTCGTGAAATTTTATTTTGCTGTGAGCAAGACTCACTTTCCTCTTTTGATTTGTTCTGAATAAATTTATTCAAATAATTTAATTGTTTATGTAGCATTTTCAATTGTTTATCATATGGTTTCTATCAATGATTTCGCAATACCCGTCCATTCAAAGAATTTATATCAGAGCTAGTACTCAATGAGTCAAGTTCTTTTTCATGACCTCCAAAATCAATGCAGATATAAGCTTCTCCTATTAGCTGTATGCTTCCGACTTCTGATGAAGCACATAGAAATGATCATTCATGCCGTAACCACTTCTACATTCTTCTTATTTGGGTTTCTGATTATAGTTAGTTTTGTAGCATTACTGTTAGCTATAATATTTGTAAGTAATTCTGTAAACAAAATTGAAAGTAAGTTTCTTGTTATTATGTATTTCTTATTTCCATTTTTATAAGGCCCATGACGTTGGCATTTGTCTATTTGTCACAGATATTGTGTTCTTACAAACACCCGTTAAATAACACTTAATGTAATGACAATTTCGTCATCGCCATCTTTTTGTATGTATAAATTCTTTATCCTCACCCGGTGGCTTTCTTCTTTTTACGTGTTTTATATCCTGTATTGATTCGGTATGAGTTTCAAGAGTGACAGTGATATCATTGTAATTTGGATTTATAAGTCACTTTTCAACAACCCTTCTAGAAAACTCCATAAATTTTATTACCCTAAATATGATTAATTAATCCTCTATTTTGTAATTTTATTGCTATTTTTATCCTTTTCTTTTATAAAGGTTGGCACCTTCTGGGCAGTGCCCTATTCTACCGTTGGTACACAGTAGCCCTTTTAGCCATTGATACCCCAGTCATTGTTGTAGACTTGCTTTTCGTAATGCTATTTCCAAAGGAGTGCTTTTTGAATCGTTCTTGTTCTTGTATCTTGCTTGTTTAAAATTTATCATTTATAAAATTTATTATTTATTTATTATTATATTTTATTCTCATTTAAGATTTTTATCTTTAGCATATTACTTTCCTATTTTTCGGCACTCTTGTATCTTTAGATTACTTTTTTTTTTTTATTTAGTTATGTGATTTATAAGTTGCATTATATTTAACACAATTTGTTTGGTTTTAAATTGGTATATAATTCTTGTTCGATTAATTGGTTTAGTTAATTTCTGAACCTATTTTCTTAGATTTAATCTTATTTTTATTCATTTTTCTTATTCAAGTTGTTTAAACGATGAATTTTTGCTTTACGTTTCAATACTTCTTAAGTCAAGTTTTATTTTTTATCTTCCCAATTCGGTGCTAATCACAATCTTTTCTATT
>JABUQX010033913.1:0-47255 GCA_015478945.1 Trachelipus rathkii | reverse complement strand
TTTTAACGGTATATTAACAAGATTAAAAAAAAATATTTTGTTCATTTGAAATGCATTTCAAAAAAGCAGAAAGAGAAAAATTTAATTTATTATGTTTTATTTCTTATTAATGTTGGTTTTAATTGAAATTCAATATTTGTTATATAATCCAATATTTTCATAGGTTTGTGCTTGAAAACTCCTCGTTTTAATCAAAAATTTTAAATATCAGAATTATCTTGCTTTAAAATTTTCCCCTATTGGAAGACAGTCACACTTTATAAATAGTGAAAATTAAGCTTAAATTCAACTTTGAACATTCTATAGTATAATCTTTTTATAAAAGTAGAAGAGCAAAAATTGTGCTCATCAATTTGAAAAAAAAAAAACCTGTTACGATTTGCGATACTCCAACAAATAGGAAAAGTGAATTTATTAGATATTTAAAATTAAATATATTAACACGTTTTGAATTGAAAAGGAAATTTCAATAATTGTTCATTTCCTAAAAATTAATTAGTTGTGAAAAACTGACGCAGTAAAAATTTCTTAACTTCTAAACTCTTCTACTTTTTTTCTTAAAATTTCACATACAAATTTAGAGAACTCTTTTGAAAGTAACGATTTTTCCTCCAAATTTCAACATTTGAAATTATTTGTTTTAAGTCCTTATCTTAACATTGAGTTTTAACGGTATTTTCAGGATTTTAAAAAAAAAAAATGTGTTCATGACCTAAAGTAATGTAGATTTTGTTGTGTAGTATTACTTTTTAAGGTTATGTCATTAAACTTGACTTTATCGTAATCGAAATTTCTTATTTGTTTTATATACCCATATATTTGATTTGTTTTGGGTTAGCTGAAGCCAATCTGAATTTTTAACTTCTAAACTTTTTCTCCATTAACTTTAATTGTATTTTCAAATTAACTTGTTAGAATCTTAAAAGTACCAATTTTTCCAATTTAACATTTTTGAAATTATTTCGGGTCTCTTTAGAAAAATTGAGGTGTTTTTAACTATTTTAAGATTTGAAAAAAAAATAATTTGTGTTTCATTGAAACTTTTGCAATTTTCAAAGCTGAGAGACTTGAATTTGATAATAGTTTCTTAAGCATATTGTACGCTTTAAATTGAACGCGTTTTTTAATGAAGTATTTCAATATTTGTTCTTATAAACCAAATATTTCTCAGCCGATTGAGAAAAAAACCATGTTTTAATAAAATATTTAACTTTTTTTCAAAAGACCGGTTTTAAAATTTATTTAGAATTAAAACTTAGAACTCTTATTAGTATTCGTTCAAATGTCCCTTGGCTTTCAAGTTTTGGGAATAGTTGCAATTGAGGGTAATAAATGTTAAAAATCTGAGTTTATATTAACGGGAATTTTCAGCATTTATTTTGAAAAAAATGTGATACTTGCTTTCATAAAAAATTTCACCATGCAATTTCAAAAAGCAGCAGAGAAAAAAGGAATTTAAAATTTGTTTTAGTGATAAAATTTTCAACGTTGTTTTTTTAATTGAAAATTTTCTTAATGTGTTGAAATTATTGATTAGTTGTCGGAAAACCTGTTGTAATCAAAAAAAAATTTACACTTCTAAAATTACAATAGTTTTAAATTACATTGTGAAATTTTTAGAACTCTTAAAATGATACGAATCTACAACATTTTTAGAAATTTTGAATACTTTTTCGTAAATTTAATAAGTTGGCTATCAGTGTTTATCTACAAATTTTTGAAAAAAAAAATGTTGTTTCATGAATCATATTTTTCAAAAAGCAGATAAAAAGTGAATATTAATAGTTCTTTAGGTGATTCTACTAAATTTGAAGTTTTTTAATGAATTTTCCAATATTTTTTTTTATATACCAATATTTTCATGTTGTAGTTATTTGTTTAATAACAAAATTTTAACTTCTAAAATTACGTCTACGTTTTTTTAAATTTTCACATTTAAATTTAGAAATTTCTATAAAAGATTTTTTCTAAAAATTTCAACATTTGGATCTATTGTTAGTAAAATAAAAGTTTTACATTAAACTATTTCACATTTGAAAAAAAACATGTGTTGCATTTTGAAATGCCTAATTTTCAAAAAGCCAGAAAAAGTGAAATTGTGATTAATTAGTTTTAGTGTGCTATTAGAATAGACGGGTTTTTTAATGAATTTCAATAATTTGTTTATAAACCAAATATTTCTTAGTTGTGAAAACCCTGTTTTATAAAAATTTTTTAAACTTCTAAAATTACGCTTTTTCTTAAATTTTTACAATTACAAATTTGGATACTAAAGTACGATTATTTTCCATAAATCTTCAAACCATTTGAAAAATTAAATTCTATAACTACAAAATGTATTCACACGCACATCACAATTTAATAGAAATATTAATTGAGATTATTGAACTAGAAATTGCAAAAAAAGCCAAAAAGCGATTATTTTGATTATTTTTAGGTGGCAAAATTGATGTTTTCATAAGTGAATTGCCAATGGTTTATTTGTTTTTATACCAATATATTTATGTATTGTGAAAACTTTTTAATAATAAAATTTTTGAACTTCTAAATTTTTGGTTTTTTGCTTTTTATAAATTTTCACATTAGCAATCTTAGATTATGAATCCGTAAAAGACATTAATTTGAAAACTCTCGATTCTTCAAATTTTATTGTAATTAACTTTTTTATAATCTTTAAAAAATGGGTTTTGTTTTTTTTAACGGGTATTTTTCCATAGTTTGGAAAAAAACAAAAAAAAATGATGTTTCATTGAAAATTGACTATTTGCAAAAAGCAGAAAGGATGAATTCTCGATTAATAGTTTTAGGCTGTATCTAAAATTAAGCCGTGGTTTTTAAATGAAATTTCAATATTGTTTTACATTTACTACCAAATCTTCATTACTGCCAATAACCTGTTCTAACATTAAAAATTTATAACTTTCTAAAATTTACCGCTGATTTCTTTTAAATTTTACAGATTTAAAATTTAGAAGCTTAAGAAAAGTTCACTTTTCTTCATTTCTTATTCAGTTATTTTCGTTTCATATTTTAAATTGAGGTTTTTAACGGTATTTACAGCAGTAAAAAAATGACGTCACTATTAAGATTTCAATTAGAAATAGCCAATTTCAAAAAAGCAGGTGAAAAATGAAGTATTTATTAATAGTTTAGGTGTCTTAAAATTGACGTTGATTTTTTTTTAATTTTTTTAATGAAATTTCATATTTGTTTTATATGTCTATATTTTGGTTTAGTTGATGAGAAAACCGTGTTTTAATTAAAAAATTTAAAAATTTTCTAAAATATCAATACGCTTTTTTTTCTTAAATTTTCAACATTTATACATGAATTTAGACTCTTTTAAACAAGTTAGGGAGATTTTTCCTAAAATTTCAAATCTTATATTTGAAAATATGTTTAGTAAATCTTAAAATTGAGTTATTTAACGGTATTTTTTCAAAGCATTTGAAAATTATTAATGTTTTTCAATTGAAATGCATTTTCAAAACGCAGAAAATCGAATTTAATTAATCTAGGATATTAGTGTTTAATTTATGTTTAAATGAAATTTTAATATTGTTTACTATTGCAAAGTATGTTTCAATCAAGAATGAGGAAGAAATGAAAACTGTGTTTAAAAATAAAAAATATGTAATTAAAACTTTTAGATTTTATTCCAATGCTAAAATATTTGTCGTACAAAATGTATTAATCTGATACTTCTAGCGATGTTTTTTTCTAAATTTCAACAATTTTTGAAATTATTTTTGATTTAAAGTACTTTTCTATAAAAATTACATATTTATCACTTCCAAGTTCAAGACATTTTAGAAAAAAAAAATGTGTATTTTTCAGTGGAAATGCTATTTCAAAAAGCAGAAAGTGAATTTATTAATAAGTTCTTGACCAATCAAAGATGTGTGTTTTTTTTAAATGCAATTTCAAATATTTATGTTTTTATATACTAAATATGTCATTAGTTGTGAAAATCCTGTTTACACTGTAACAAATTTTAAATTCTAAAATTACGTGTCTTCTTCATTAAAATTTTCACTATCCTTATAAATTTCTGTTTAAGAGTACACAATTTTTTCTAAATTTCAACATTTGAAAATTATTGGTAATTCTATAAATTGAGGTTTTTTACCGGGGATTATTGAGCATTTGAAAGAAATATTAATCGTTGACTTCATTGAAATGCAATTTGTCAAAAAGCAGAAAGACGAATTTATTAATAGTTTATTAGGTGTCTTAAATGATGTTTTTTAATGAAATTGCAAAGTTTGTTTTTATATACCAAACATATTTCAATAGTTGTGAAAACCTGTTTTAATTAAAAAGTTTTAAACTTTATAAATAAATTAGCTTTTGGCTTAAATTTCACGATTAACAAATAAATTTAGAAACTCTTTTTGAAAAGTAAACGTATTTTCATAAATTATCGAACATTTAAATAATTTGTTAAAATCATATAAAATTTGATTTTTTTAACGTTTATTTTTTTCAAGGATTGAAAAAAAAAAATGTGTGTTCTATTTGAGAATGGCAATTTCAAAAAGCAGGAAGTGAATTTATTAATAGTTTTCGGTGTCCTAAAATTAACGGTTTTTAATGAATGTTCAATATTTAATTTATTCACCAAATATCTTCATAGTTGTGGTAACCATTGTTTCAATCGAAAAATTTTAATTCTAAATTACGCTTTTTCTAATTTTTCACAATTTTGTCAAGAACTCTTAAAAGTACAGTTTTTCTAAAATTTATTTCAACATTTGAAATTGATTTGGTTAATTTAAAATTGAGTTTTTAAAGGTAATTATACGATTTTAAAATATGGTTTGTTAAGTTCAAAATCTGTCTACTTAATAAAAAGCACTCAGAAAATGAATTTTATTAATAGTTTTTAGTGTCTTAGTTGATGTTTTTTTAATGAAAATTATCAATTATTTGTTATGTTTATATTATCAAATATTTCAATAGTTGTGTGAAAACCTGTTAAATAAAAATATTTACCTTTCTTATTAAATTTCCTTTTATATTAAATTTCACCAATTACAAAGATTATAGAACTCTTAAAAGTACGATTTATTCCTAATTTCAACATTTTGAAATGTATTTGTTAAATCTTAAAAAATTGAGTTTTAACGTATTTTAAAAGCTGTTGAAAAAAAATGGGTTTCATCGAAATGCTATTTTTAAAAGCAGAAGTGAATTTAATTAATAAGTTTAGGTGCTAAAATAACGACGCTGTTTTTTTTTAAGAAATTGCAATTTTGATTTTTTATAACTAATATTTCATTAGTTGGTTTAAAACCCAATCATTTAAGGTTAAAAAAAATGTTATAACTCTACTAAAATTAACGCTTTTCTCTTAAAATTTTCCCACATTTAACCAAAATTATAGAAATCGTACTTAAAAAGTACGAATTTTGCACTAAAATTTAATTTTGAAATTATTGTAAAATTAATCTTAAAATTGAGAGTTTAACGGTTTGTGCTCAGCAATTAAAAATAAAAAAATGTGTTTCAATTAAATGCAATTTCAAAAAGCAGAAGAAAACAATTAATTAACGTATTTTAGGTGTACTTAAATTGACCGTTTTTATGAAATTTCATATTTGATTTTTATTATAACCAAATATAAACCTATTTTGAACCTGTTTTAATAAATAAATTTTACTCTATCTTTTTATTACGGATTTTGCCTGTTAAATTTTCGACATTCAATCTATAGAACTTGCTTAAGTACGATTTTTACCTAAGAATTTCAACATTTGGAGAGCAATTATTTTTGAGTAATCTTTTATAAAATTTGAGGTTTTTTTTTTAAAGGGTATTCAGATCTACTTCAAATATAGAGGACTTTTCATATGGAAACCTGCAATTTTCTCACATAATATTAAGTTTTGAAAAGTGAATTATAGAGTTATTACAAGGGTGTCTCTCGGTTAATTGACACGTGATTTTTTAATGAATATTTTCAATATTCATTATCTCTCTATATATATACCATAAAAATTTATTTCTAATTGAGTTGTAGCAAAAACCTCGCCTTTTAATCAATAAAATTATTATAAACTTCTAAAAATTATGACTTTTTCTTAGACGCCATTGAAAGAAATTGTAGAACTCTCTAAAAGTTACGATTTATTCCACTAAAATTTCAACATTATTTGAAATTATTTTGGTTAATTTCTTCTAAATTTAGGTTTTTTATTTTACGGATTAATATTTTTTGACAGAAAAATAATTTAATGTTATTCATTGAAATGCAATTGGTTTTTCAAAAAAGCAGAAAAGCGAAATTTATTAATAGTTTTAGGTATTGGTTAGGTTATCCAATTGGATGTTTTTTTATGACAACTTTCAATATTTTGTTTTATACTCATTTCAAATATTTCTTCAATGTAGATCGTTGAAAAACTCTGGTTGTAATTGTGCCTGTAATAGCTAAAGATTAGTTAACTTTTCGTAAAAATTAGCGGCTCTTGTTGCATTTAAATATTTCACATTTACAAATTTTGAACCTGTAAAAGTACGATCTTTTCCTAAATTTTCAACAATTTGAAATTATTTGTTAAAATCTTAAATTGAGTTTTTAAACGGTTTTTTAGCCATATTGAACACAAAAAAATTGGTGTGTCCATGAAATGCCTAAGATGTTCAAAAAGGCAGAGAACAGTGAATTTATTATAAGTTTTAGGTGTCTTAAAAATTGACATTTTTTTTACATGGAAAATTCTCAATATTATTTAATGATACTACAATATTTCAATGTAGTTGTATAGTAAAACCTTTGCTTCAATAAAAAATTTAACTTCAAAAAAGATTACTTTTCTATAATTTTCCCTTGAACAATTCGTTAGAACTTACTATTCAAAGTTTCTATTTCACTAGGTTTCCAGCTCTTGAAAGAGTAATATTTGCTAAATAATAACAGATTGAGGTTTTTAAAGGTATCCTTGTAGCACTTTAAAAAAAAAATAATGTGTATATATGAAATGAAATCTACAAACAAGCAGAAAAAAATGAAACATCTTAATTAAATAGAGTTTGAGTTCTGTCTATTATTTGAAGTTTTATAATGAAATTGCATTATTTTGTTTTTATACCAATTCTGTAAATTTTTATGCTTTTTTGAAAATCTGTTTTAGATATTCGGCTTCTATATACTGGTAAATATATAAATACAGCCCTTTTCTTTATATTTACAACATATATATATATTTTTTAGAACTCTTAAAAGTCGATTTTACCTAAATTTCAAAGATAAATTATTTACGTAAATTATAAAATTGATTTCTTGTTTGTAGTATTTTGAGTTTTGAAACAAAAAAAATAATCCATGGTACATTTGAAATAAGATTTCAAACAAGCAGAGAAAAATAGTGAAATTTGTTTATTAATGTCTTTAGGTTGTCTTAAATGACGTTTTTAATGAAAATTGTCAATATTTGTTTTTATATATACCAAATATTTCATTAGTTCCGTGAAAACCTGTTTTAATAAAAAATATTTAACTTCTAAAATTACGCTTTTTGCTAAAATTTTCACATTACAATTTAGAAACTCTTAAAGTACGATTTTTCCTTAAATCTTCAACATTTGAAATTATTTTGTAAATTCTTTTACAATTGAGTTTTTAACCGTATGTATTTTCAGCATTTTGAAAAAAAATGTGGAGTTTCATTGAAATGCTATTTCAGAAAAGACAGAAAAGTGAATTTATAATTAGTTTATAGGGTTCTAAAATTAACGTTTTTTTAATGAAATTTCGTATAATTAATATTGTTTTTATTATTACCAAGGACACTGGTGTTCTATAAAATCGAAAAACGTCCAATTAAAATATATATATTGTTTAACTTCAAAATTACTTTTTTTTCTTTAAGATTTAATATGATTTATTTTATTAAAAACAGTTTTCATTATGATTTTTAATGATTTAATTAAAACATTATTGATTGAATTTTACATTAAAATAAAGATATATTGTTTTTCTCTTAATGTTTTTAATTCAAGACACCTAACTATCACGGTAAGTTGTAAAAATATTAATAAATTCATTTTCTGCCTTTTTGAAATAGCATTTCATTGGGAACAGATTATTTTGTTTCACAATTTGCTGACTTGAGTACGTTGTTTGGTAAATTATAATTTTCTCATATTTTTTATACCCAAATTTATTTAATATATTTCAAATGATTTGATTTTTTTTGGATCGTTTAAATTATTTCGTGGTGGTGGTGGTGAGATTGTTCGTAATTTTAGATAGTTAAATTATTACTAATTCTAAAAATTCGCCTGTCATAACTTAAATGAATATTTGGTTATATAAGTAAAACAAATATGGGTGTAAAAAATTTGCATCAAAAACGTCAATATATATAGGACACCTAAAAACTTCTATAAATTCTTTTTAATGTTTGAAATTCGGAATAAATATAATTCTATAAACAATCTATTTTTTTAAATGCTGACAAAATCTTTAAAATCTCAATTTTAACAGTGATCCTGAATAGTTTCACCAACTGTTGAAATGTTTTGTAAATAAACTAACATGTTGGCAGAGTATGAAAAATCTGTGTAATGTAGAGAAATGTAAGTGAAATAAGAGAGCGTAGTTTTAGCCAGCTACTAATTAATATATTTTATAATGATCGATTTTAACAGAAGCACCTAATGAAATATTTGTATATATAAAAGACACTCATTGAAATCATGCATACCTCTTAAAAAAACGTGTAATTTTAGACACTAAGACTTTATAATGAATTCACTTTCTGCTTTTTGCAATAGCGAATGTCACATTGAAACAAGCACATATATTTTTTCAAATAGTGACAAAATAGCGTTAAAAAGTCAATTTTAAGATTTAACAAATATATTTCAAATGTTGAAATTTAGGGAAAAATCGTCTTAGCTAAAGTCTACTAAACTTTTGATAATGCTCTCTCTAGAAAAAGACAAAGAATATCATAGTAAATGTTTCAAATGATATATCTGATATATCTACCAGGTCTCTCCAGAAACTAATGGAAATTTTGTTATATAAGAAACACAAGTTAAGACAATTTGCATTACAAAAAACTCCAATTTAAGACATACATCAAACAACGCCAATATAAACTAAATTACTCACACTCTTCAACTTTATTAGATTAAATGAAGTTTGAATTTAACATTTATTTTTTTATAATCGTTGATGAACTCCTCTCTCGTTATTGTTTAACGACTCATATATTTTTTTTACAGACGTTTTAAGCGTCCTCTCATTTCATAATCTTTGCTCCCAACAGTTTTCTTTCAATCCACTTTTATTTTTTTTCTCTCTTTTTAGATTTAAAAAATATATTAATAATCGTGTTCGCATTAAATGCTAGATTATTTCAAAAATACAGTAGACATTCACAGTAGATAAGAATGTAGACAATTTTCTAGATGAGGTAAGTTTTAGGGTGTTGTTTTCAATTGCGCAGAGAGAGAAGAACGGATGTATTTAGAGTGAAAAGAATCTCAGAATAGTATTGTTTGTTTATTAGCCAGAAGAGTATCAGTGTACGACTCATATTCTGTGAGAGAGAGAGAGAAGAACGGAAGTTGCTCTCTTCTCCTGTTTCTTCATTTGGATATTATTCAATACATCTTCTTATACTTCTCTTCTCTTCTAAATTCATTCTCCTGCTCTCTCTTTTCTTCGTTTTCTGTTATAATTTTAGTCATTATTATAATTTACATAAATTTAAATGTATATTTTAGTTATTTAACTTTATTTATTTATATAATATATTTAATATGTTTGTAATATTATTTATTTTTCTATCACTTATGATATAATAAAATTTTTTCTCAACATTTATTTTTTGAACATTATTATATAATAATTTATTAAAATTCTAATCTCTAGGCCGTACCCAATACTACACCTCTGTTTCTAGAACATTGGACAAAATACTCTTATCCAAAGAGAGAGATGATGAATTTGATCTTGACGGGATATTTAATGGACGACGAAGACAATTCGTCAATGATTTAAATATGAGATTATACTGAATGTAGTATTGAGTGAAAGTGCTCTACGATTAATTCTATAGTCGCTAAGAATCCCTAGGCCATACGGATGAAGAAATTAAGATTATGGTGCCTTTAGATTCTGACGAAAGAAAAATGAGGTGATTGGTAAGGATGTATATTCTAGATGGAGAAATTGTGAGACGAGAACATGAGTGTGAGGGAGTGGACGAGTGAAGAAAGATGGAGCAGAAGAAGGACGGTGGTGGTTAGTATTGTAAAAACGGCTGTGACTAAAACCTCGCGCTTGTAATATCAATAACTGGAGATTTTACGATAACTTCTTCATCTTTCACCAAATTATGGAACTGTTCAGTGGTGCTATATATTTCTATTAATATTTTAATAATATACAATATTAATTAATATAACTCCATCTATATATTAAATATCTAGGTACCACGAGTGTCTATATTACCCTCGAATGCCATAAAGGGAATATTTTATACAATTATTATTTGCATATCCTACTAGAGTATTTTATACATATTTTAATTAATTAATAACACTTACGACCAATAGGAGCCTGAAGATTCCTACTGATGTTTTTATATAGTCATTGTGATAATAAATATAAAATAAGAATATATAATATATACATTAAATATATATTGGGCGTTGTAGAATTAATGATTCTATATAATAAATTCTTTCTTTATTTGTGTAAGTTTTCTGTCTTGTATCTTACATAGCTAAGTTACTACACAGGTGATCAAAGCGATATATATTACTCATCGCTGATTCAAGATTATCGTCAAGGATGATTCCAGTAGTGAGCTTATTGTCATATGAGAATTTTACAAATTTAGAATAAGGATTTGTTCAAAGTCTCGATGAGAAGACTCAATCGTATATCCCTTATACTCAGCCCCGCTCAATAGTTATCTCCAGTGTAGTCATGATAGAGTGGTGAATAACACACCGAAAAGAAGAACTGTAATCCCAGTTTTCGCCTGTTTTAAATGTAATAAATGGACGCTTATATAACTCCATTCCCGGTGACGAACTTTAAGAATATATATATATTAACACAAAAAAATTTATTTTAAGTTTGTAAAAAAACATTGACTATTTTATTCATATTATAATTTAGAGCGTAATCTCTTTTAAAATAGTGAATCAGTACGAATTTTTACGCAACAATATACACAAATCCACTTCAAGACAATGCTATACACCAAGAATGGGATCGCACTCTAAATATGTCAAGAAAATTAAGATTCAGGGTAGTTGAATTAAGTTTTCTTAAGGGATGTTAGATTATAATGATTTAAGTTAATTTGAGTAAAATATTGCATAAATGTTCAGTTTTTAGTGTAATAAAAATCATATATATATGTATAGGTTTGCATGAAATTGACTATGAGGGGATTATCAAAAGCAGTGATAAAAATGTGAATATTATAATTTAATATATACTTATACTGATAGTATTATGAGTGAAAATATTAATACGTTTATTTATTAAAATTATGAATAGTAATATCTTTTCCTATATAATAAAATAAATATCATTCATCGAAAGTACTGAATATATTTGATATAGTTGAGTGATTAATACAACCGATGATATTCCCCCAGATATATATTTATATTAGTATAATAAAAATGTATTTCAATCATCCACCCTCTCGCAGACATCACTATGTAGTGTACAGCGTTTTTATGTAACTTTGAACTCGTACGTATCTATATATGATGTTGCATATATATAGTTAAACATTCATGTTTCGTTCTTGCAGCATCCCCCAGATAGTTACGGTTCTTCTGCCATAAGAAGAGTATCGTATTTCGCACTAAAAGTATTAGATCGGATAAGGGAGACGCAAGAGGTATCTGTATTCGTTAAATCGTTCTACTGTCTAGATCTGGTAGTATGGTTAATTATCCATGCTATAAGGCATATGAGTTTTATCTCGAGCGCTTTTTTGTGCGCGTCATTTTGGTTCCCATCCGATTATTGTAAACACCTCTGAGGTACACTTCATGGATATATCTAGTTTATTGGTAGCAGATATTTCATACAATCCCTTCACTAATCGAATGCAAGTTCTTGATAGCGCGTTATTTCTGGTTCAGCCATATTTGATACATGTCGCCAATTTTCTATTTTATCAATAAAGCACTGCATGTGATATAAGAAAATGAGGGTTCAATAACTGAGTTTTAGGAATGTCTTAAATTGATTTGTTTTTTTAATGAAATTATCTATTTGCTTTTTCTAATATATCAAATGTGTACATGTGTAGTTAGTGATGCTAACTAATCACCTTGATAATATAAATTACAAAGTATAACTTCTAAGTAGAGTTGGCAGCTATACAATTTGTTTATGATACCTTCGACTATAAGCTGAAAAGGATACCCATTGGTATTTGCATAGGGGATAGGTGGACAACAAGAAGACTAGATTCTACCTCAAATCTTTACACTTTATTTTTATAGGCTGGGAATAGGTAGATAAGGACGTTTAGATCTACCCAATCACTGTTCGATAACTTTGTAGTTTTTGTCTATGTGATAACAAAACATCTTTTTGTTTTGCAGATTGATTCATAGCTTCTTCAAGTAGACAAACATGTGTAAATAAACCACATACCTTCTGTTATGTATGCGACTGCTACACGCTTACTCGTCAAATCATCAATAGAATGACGTTGGCTTTAAAATTTATTTGGAAGTTACCTATAATGACCAAGACATGAAATGGGCTCCGCATATTGTGTCATAATTGTAACTAGACAAAGGGAAAACAATATTGTATGCATTTTGGAGTTCCCATAATTTGGCAAAACACAAAGGACCAAACAAGTGACTACAATTTTTGCATGGTCAATATGTAGGGTGATGGCAAGAAAAAGCGGCATATTATCTATCTCAGTATTCAGTATTGGGCTTTCCTATTCCGAAATAAAAGTAGTGAACATGGTGAAGATGATGACAAAAATGCTGAGGATGATGTAAGATGCATGAAGATTATGATTGTGGAATATGAAGACTCTTCGTCTGACACCAAGCTGTCATCAGTCCCTCAACTGTTTAGCCAACCGGAAGTAAATGGCTTGGTGCATGACCTGGGTATCTCCCAGAAAGCAGCTGAGTTATTAGTATCCAGGCTGCAAGAAAAAATCCACTTTCCCGTTCAGCAAAAGTGTTATATTTCCAAAGCTCCACATCAAGCTCGGGTTGGCGATGCAGTTTGTGAAGGCAATAAATACTGATTTTGAATGTTTTCAACATGTAGTGTTTCCTTTTCCTGCTTATTCTAGAAGATCGAAGCAGGTGTGTTCAATGAACACCAAATATGTGTCCTTTTACGAGGGATTTGTCAGGAAGATGAATATCAAGAAGGCAGCATAGCAGTTATAAAAAACTTCCTCGGTAAAAAGGAGGGCAACCATCAGGTTGTAGATGAAATAAAAAATTGTTAGCTTTCTGAGATATTGGGTTCAAAAAGAGCGTAATAATCCATTTCCCTGTAGTCACCATCATCAATTCTCAGAGAACCTTGGGGTTATAAGTGATAAACAGAGTGATCGCTCCATCATGACCTGAAGAAGATGCAAGGCAATGGGACAGGAATATGATGGCAGACCACTATTGAGGAATCAAACGAGTTTGCCCTGAGAAAGTCGACAAACGCAAGAGCTAGAAAGTGCATATTCTTGGCCTGAATAGTTACCTATTGAATGTAAACCTAACCTCGAATCCAGTTCTACACATTAGTTTATTTTTATGGCATCATTTTTTACCTTCCGGGTGGGCCACCGATGCAGTCATACTGATTATTACAGAAGCATTACATTCTTACCCACACATCTATCTTTTCTACCAATGCTAATTTATATCCTTCAATAGCAAAAACAACCCCACAACCATTATTTCCAACCTTCAGAAGATGTTGTGAACACCACATGCTACCAAAGATACCTCCTCGATGTAGCAGCTGGAATAGTTCTTTGATACACCCACTATTGAGAATGTAAATGATTTCTAATACCAATGCCACAATAACTTTTATTTCCGTCCCATCTCCATAGAAAATGTCATACCACTTAAGCTCCAATTTCATATGTATCAAAAACCTTACACTCTTAAGGTTTTCTGCTCTGAGTATAATACTAACCATTTTTCCAACACTTTCTCCAGCAATTTCTCTAGGTTAACCTATGTGATTTCATATTGCATAGCGCTCCAATAGTCCGTGGCTTGACCCCTTGGATAAATAGCCTAGTGTTCACACACTAAATAAGTCATATCTAAGAAGACGGTATTGCTCCTCATATTTATCACCACACAGGACTCCCAGACCTCCGCTCTCGCCGTATTGGATTGGAATTAGACCCGTTAATGCTTTGGCTACTTAGTAGGAAAACCCACATTTGGTTATACTCTGTAGCGTTGTTAGATTTCCGTTAAGATTTCAATCAAACTCATATTCTACGCCCCACAATTATGCTGTTTCCAGAGATAATAAATTCTCTCATGAAAATCATTGACACAAAACTTCGGATATGGGTTTACCAAATCTGACAGGTGTGAAGTTAGGGCATTCGTGCTGACAACCCATACACGCTTCTTATTTTGCGAACCTTATCCTATCTTGCAACACGCCTTTAGACCCAATAATCTGCCTAATAGCCCCACTACAGAAATTTGATTTAGTATCCTTCCTTAAGTGTCTATACTCTTTATAGAAATGTACTTTCCTTACTTCGACATCACTACAGGCAAAACTTTCAAATATGAAACATTTGTTCCCCACATCCTCACATGTCCTTAATAGTAACTCTATTGTCTCAAATTTTTTTAATTAAACGTCATATTATAAATAGAAATAGACACAAGAAATAGACGATAAATATATAGATTTTTGGAATAACCTTTTTATAGTTATCTCGTTATCTTCCTAGTAGCTTTAAATGAGATTAAGGTAAAATATAATCACTCTTCCGATTTATACAAACCTCAGTTTGAAAATGTATACAAAATAAAAAGCTTAACACTTTATGCTTAAACTTACACTGGTTAATATGATTCTCACACTTTTATTTTAAATCATTCATAACAGGTAACTTTTTTTCCAGGCAGCAATATCATTTTATTCAATTATTTATAAAATTTTTCATACTCCCTAATCACCCGTCCAGTAATCAATCACAAATGAATAATAGATTCCTACCTTGATCTATAATATTCTCCATCTTCTTGGTTTCACTGTTTCTTCCTCTGACGTGTCTCTGAAGAATCCGACCTTTCTTATCAAGCCTCCTCCTCTCTCCTGTGGTCGCGGGGGAAATGTCTTTTATTAGTTATTCCCTCGACCTCTAGCCATTAGGCATAATACCCTAAACTCCCCACCCTTATATTTATTATATAATGAATACTTGGTCCCGACTGGCCTTCTGCAGGCAACCCATCTGCTCACCGTGTAATTCATACTTCTTGTTTCCAAAGCGACTTCGCCAAATCATTTCTTATGGCAACCACTTTCTTAAAGTTTTAAGACTCCCAGCCTTCCTTTCCACAATTGACGAGTGGTAAAACACCATTTGGTCTTTGGATTTTCAGTCACATCACTAGCAACTCCATGATGCCTGAATTAAATGATGGCGCATTTCAAATCGCCACCCAAATTAACAATCCCGAGCTTTTTACAGCTTTCTTTCAATCATTTTATTCCTGTTCACATAGTCCCTCATTCTTTCTTCATTTCTTCGTCTATATAGAAAAAAAATCACGTATTATTCATCATAATGAATCACGCGCCTATTCTTACCATAACACCTTATCCAATTAGGTGTTACCAAAAACACACAAGAACGTTTTTGTGACAGAAGTTGAAAGTTATCTACTTTCCGTTTGTTACAGCGCAGGTTTTTTACAAGCCAATCTAGTTGAAGAATTTCATAATCGCACAAGAGGCGGTCAACGTACATTATAGTAACCTAACCGAACCCTTCTATATAAGGCTCCTTCTGCAATTTCCCAATGACTCTCACCTTTAAGAATTAAGGCACCCTCTTGTAACTATATACGATGCTACTCATTTTTTGCTAACTATCACTTGAATATCCAAAGAGGAACGAGTTTTACTATTTACCCGTTAAATACAACAATTATAACAGGATCCATCTCTAACTTTAAGAAATGTTTTTTTTCACAAGTGTTTCATATCTAGCATTTTATTATTCAGTTCACTAGTTGTGGAAGCTAGCCTTATTGTTTCTTACTTTTGTGTACATGTCCGGAATCAATATTAGATATAAACTTTTCAGACTTCTTACTCTTCTCTCTGCTTGTTTTCTATTCCAACCGTATCTCATCACTCTCGTCGTCACTCCCCATACCAAATAACAGCCAGCCAAATTTAACTCATGTTGTTCGACAAGCATACATGCTAAATAAATGTTAGTTTACAGATAAAATTTATCTTGTTCTTTTTCAGTTTTCCATTTTGAACAATGTTTGTTTTTGTTTTTTGTCGCCTCCTCGTTAGTTACCCTCTGAAAATATTTTTTTAAATTATTTATTAAAAAGTATGTATTTGCTGTGCTATAATTTACAATACCACAAAGAGCTACGCAACTGAATACATCACACGCCTAAACCTCTTCTTGAAGTTAAAGAAGAATGCGTACTTTGTGTTTAATTTCTAAAAGTTAAAATGTCGGCACGTCAAATATAGTTACCAAATAGTGAAAACCTCAGAGAAATAGATCCGAGAAGGATGATGAGAAGGTGTGAAAGAAAAAAAGAAGAGGAGAAGAGTAAGAAGTTGCATGTCCGGTGTGTACAAAGAAGAAGGTAAAGTGGGAAATGAGTATGAATTGTGAAAAAAAAATAGTGAATTGGTGTTTATAAGTTGATGGGAAAAAGCATGATGTCCAGGTGCTATTCTATGAGTCTGAAGGAAGAGCTTAAACGGTGTGTTACATAGTTGATGATCTAGGAAAAGAAGATTGTGTGAAAAAGCTTTTGGAATAATTGGATAAGTGTTATGGTAAAGAAAGGCAGCGTGATCATTATGATAGAATACGTGATTTTTTTTATATAGAGAAGAAATGAAGAAAGAATGAGGGACTATGTGAACAGGAATAAAATGATTGAAAGAAACTGTAAAAAGCTCGGGATTGTTAATTTGGGTGGCGATTTGAAATGCGCACATTTATTAGAAGATGCTGATGTGACTAAAATCAGAACAGAATGGTGTTAGGCTATTGGGAAAAGGAAGCATGGGAGTTTAAGATGTTTTAAGGATGGGTTGCTAAATGTTGCGAAGGTTTAAAAAAGAAAATAAGGAGCAGAATGTCCTGAGAGAGGCCAGGGGAGTTTCAATAATAGTAATGAGAATTAATAATGGGAATAGTAAGGAGAATAATAAGAAAAGAAGCCAGAAGTTATAGAAGAAGAGGGAAAACAGGAGGTTTCGGAAGAGGTAGATGGATAAATGAACAAACAAGAGTTGGTAGCTTTGTATATCTGAACGAGAGTATGTGTGGTGAAAAAGAAGAATATGAGGATTTATGTGAGATTGTTGACACAGGATGTTCGAAGTAACTAGGGCGGGTGATAGGGAGTATGAATAAGTTAGAATGGATAAATGTAAGTTATGCGTTTGGTGAAACAACATATCAGTGTAAAAAGAGTGAACATACCGTGTTGCATAAAAGGTAGCTTTTTTTTGTTACACACTGAGGTTGTAAAAGGGGATATACTATAGCTACTAGGGTACGAGTCTTTCCAAATTTTAGACGTTAACAAAAATTTGAGAACAAATGAGTTGACTATAGGGGAATTAGGCAATTTGAAAGTTGGCTGTAGGATGAGTAGGAAAGTACATTTAGAAGTAAGCTTAAGGGAAGGAATAAAAAAAATTTCTGGTGGGTATGGGATACTAAAGGTATGTTGCAAAGGAAAGGTGATAGAAAGCGGATGGTTCACAAGCTTCACCTGCAGTTTGGTCATTCGAGCAAAAGATTAGTGGATTTAATTCTGGATGCGTATGGGGGCGAGAATGAGTATGAAATCTAGGAAAACTACAAGTAGGCCAAATGTGGGTTTCCTACTAGCGAAAGGGTCTAACGAAACAGCGGCGCTGGATCTTGGTGAAATAGAGGAGCAACGTTTCTTAGATATGATTGATTTAGGTACAAGGTATTGTCAAGCGGCTTGGGTGAGCAATAAGGAACCTAGAGAAATTGCTGAGAAAGTGTTGGAAAAATGGATTAGTATATATGGAGCGCCTTAGAGGTTTTTGATTGATAATGGGTAGGAGTTTCAGAATGAGGAAATTAAAAGTTTATGTGGCAGGTTTAGTACCATTCAATGGGCAACTGCTGCTGAGAGTCTTTGGAGCAATGGTCAATTTGGTGGAAAAATGGTGGGGTTGTTGAAGGGTTCAATGAGAAAGATAAGAGTGTGGGTAAGAATGTATGCTTGATCAGGTCTGTGGCAGAGAAAAAGTGCTTACTAAATAGGAGTGGGTTACCCGAATCAGTTGGTTTTTGGGAAGAATGTGAGGTTGCCGAATTATACAACAGAGGGAGATGAAAGTTTCGGTGCTTTGGGAATTGAGGGTGAAATTTTATTGAAGCAATTGGAGGGAATAAAATCAAGTAGGATTATGCACATTCAACAGGAAGCTGATGAAAGGATAAAGGCTATGAGGGGTCAAGTCCATGAGCATAGAGTACAATTAGTTGAACCTGAGGAGAATGTGTATTATAAGAGGGATATTGATAAGGCTTGGAGAGGCCTGGTTATGGTTATAGTTAGAGATGGTAAGACCATTGTGGTTAAACATGGAGGAACATTAAGGGAGGTAGCTAGAGTTCATGTTACAAGGATAGCAGTGTTTCCGGAAGACAAAGTGGACGATAATTGAAAGGTTTCTACGAAAGGAATTAATAAGAACGTAAATCGCTAATGAAAATGAGAAAAGAGAGGGAGAGAAATAAGGAAATGAGGTGGTGACAATTCCTAGGAATGATCAAGTTAATCGGAAGGAAGTTCCTAACTTGAAAGGCTGCCTGAAAAAGGTAAAAATAGGAAACAGTATAATGTGTTAATAAGGAAAGTAATAATTTACTAGAAATTTCTTAGTACAAAACATTTGAATTTTATTCCCATCCCCAAACCACTCAATAATCTATTACATACGTCAACATCTTCAACACAAAATCAATCATACTCTTCACTTCGACAACATCCCTACCTACACTAACTTTCGTTATAACTTATGATTATAATTTTTCTTCTTGTGCTGAAAGAATTTTTATTTACACAAATTTTCTCCTCACGGATATTTCAAGCACCGCCTACCATTCTTCACTAATCCTAAATACCAAAAATAATAATAATAATAATAATAATAATAATAATAATAATAATAATAATAATAATAATAATAATAATAATAATAATAATAATAATAATAATACTCACATATATGCGCAAAGCAAAGGGTTTCTTCTTCTGTCATTTGAGCTATGATACAAGTTGCAATTGGCTGTGTCTCCTCATGGCAATTCCCTTACACTTGAGAGTCTTGTAGTTTTGAGTCATTGACTTAAAATAAAGTTGTTAATAATAACAATATAATAATAAATAAATAATACATAATAATAATAATAATAATAATTATAAAATAATAATAATAAAATAATAGTTAATAATAATAATAATATAATATAATAATAATAATAATAAAATAATAAAATAATATAATAAAATAATAAAATAATAATAATAAAATAATATATTTTCTATTATATGCTTAAGACCTTTATCATAGGCAACAAAATTAAAACCAGAAAGCTACACAGTGTTCTCCAATCTCTCCTCGAATCACCACTGCAAATAAACCTCTTCCTAACACCACTTTTGCACTTCCTTTATGAGATCACCATTTCTGACACCATTCATTTTAATTCAATCATAATAATTTCCACTTCAAAAGATCCCACTTATTAACTTCATTCTCTCCACCTAGAAAGTTGGTCTCCTGCGGTATCGGCCGATTTATATACATAGAGCATAATGCTGTGGTTATGTCCAAAAAAATTAGCTTTTCTGTTCTCATTTGTCATATTTGAAAGTCATTCTTTAACGTAGAATAAGCCGGCATGTCCAAATTAGTATAGATGTGGGAGTAATATGTAGTGGCAAATGTTATTATATATAGAATTGAAATGGCAAACAAAAGTTACTTTTTTAATTTGGACGAAGCATGAAAATATGACCTAACAGTTATTGCCATAATGTCACAAAATTATATGTTTTTTTTTTTTTTTTTTTTTTTTTACATTGATTACACCAACTCACGGAAAATGCCCTTTTAAAACGGAGGGAGCAAAAAAAAAAATAAATAAATAAAAAAAAAAATTAATAAAGAAAAACATTAAAATAAATGGAAATAAACCTACACTGTCCCTTGCCTAACGCAATTCCCTCAGGGGGCGACGCGGGATTTAAATAGAGAAGATTTGAATATAGCGGGAAAATAAAAGAAGGCAAGGAGTTCCACAAAAAGATGTGGCTGGAAAGAAGAGGTACCACAACGATGATCCTTGATCACCAATAATCACGGCAATATTCATAGAGAACAAGACCTCTTTGTAATTACAGGGGCGACGGCAGTGGTGAGAGAATGACGAGAAGGTCAATTCACTCGAAGCACCTGCCGTTGTAATACCTAGAAAAAGAATTAGGCGCCTACTCACGACGCAGGAGAAAGGTCAAAAGGGAGTCAGAAAGTATGGACAGTTTATAAGCCTTGCCTCTTAGCCTTAGCTTCAAACTCTATCCAAAAGGAGGGGGCTCCGGAACCACCCCAAAATGTGAGGACCAGTATCCCATACAGGGGCGAATAAGACTTATATAACTTGAGCATCTGAGCAGAAGAAAAAATCACGCAATCTGAACAGAATTCCCAGCTTTTTGAGGCCATTTTAGCAAACCGATGTGATATGAGTTCTCCAAGACAATTCACTATTATGTTTAAGTCCTAGAATGTTTATTTTGTTTACTAATGTAAACATTAGAGCGTCAAAGGAATAGAAAGCTGGAGTTCATTTTGAGAGAGGGAGATAATGAAGAAGTTAAGTTTTACGAGAGTTAACTTCACAAGACTACGGTTACCCCACTGAGAAATTACGACCAGATCGGCAAGAATGAATCAGAAAGCTGTAGACGAGAGGCAACTCTGATTAAACGAGGACAATTAAATGAATTTGAAATGGAGAGTTGAGTCATCGCATAAGAGTAACAGAGTTAGAAGTGCACTATGCCATCGGTGATGAAAAGAAGGAATAAAAGTGGAGATAAAACATAAGCCTTTGAAGAACACACAGGTAAGAAAGAAGAGTTGCTCCATCAACAAGAGCTGAAATGAACGATCTGAAAGAAAACTAGCAACGATAAGCAAGCGAAGGAGGAATCCAAAGGAAGTAGCTTAGAGAGTAGCACGCATCCATACCCTGTCAAAAGCCTTAGATATGTCAAGCGCTACCACACAAGACTCACCATGATCCTTAAGTTACATGGAAAGTAAGATTTTGTATCAATTTATCTTTAAAATCTCGCATTATTCTTACTCCAACTTGATGAATAGAAAAAATAAATTTCAGTAAAAAATTTCTTTGAGCTTCTTCAATCAGTTCTGACTCTTCAATCAGTTCTCCTTTCACAACTTTTTAAAAAAATTTTTATCTAGTTTTGTTTTCAACACTTATTATACTATCCATCTTATTTAACTACAAAATTCATTCCCTTAAAAATAGTTACATTTATTAACTATCTTTTACAAACCCAAATGAAGTATCCTTTCTGTTAAACATCATCAATTCACAACACTTAAAAGCCCATGACATCTCACACTTACACGTAGCTACATGTAACAAATAATTCAAACCTTTTAATCCTATCTATCACTCAGTGACCATATATCTTTCTTTAACATCGACATTTTTGGAAGCAACTAAGAATATGAATTCACTTCTCTCATCACTTCACCCACATGTTTTTTTAAAAAACATTCAATATTTTGTTCAAAATCATCAGGCCTAATTTCTTAATTGTTACTTCTCATAATTTATGTATTAAAAATATTTAATAATTACTAAATAGGTTTAATAATAACACTACTCAACAAAATTTAGTTTTTTCTCTGTCACATGAACATTTAAGTGATTTTCTTAATAAATCGATCATGCTAATTAAGAAAATGATGTTAAAAATTTTGTAACACACACACCAATTTTGTGTGACTATGCTAAGTTCTTTCTTTAACACTGACATATTTGAAAGCAACTAAGAATACGGATTCTAGAGATGTACAGATAGTATCGGTAAAGGCAGTATTGGCCATTTTTTTGGGTATCGGTATTGGTTAATATGGTCGATACTTCTTACGTTGATGATAAACAAAACCAGTATGTAAAATTCTCTATGTTAACACACTAAGAGAGTAATGTCTAGAGAGATAGTATGTATATGGAATACGATATATGTAGACGCAAAATATTTTAGAGTCGTATAGATGACTTTTGTGCGATAGGTATGAACGACGCTGGTATGAAATACTTGTCAATGCCAAGCAGAGACGTCCAACCTTGTCGCATCGGCGGAATGAAAGAATGCTTGGCACCACATCGAGTATGCAGTGAGTCGCTGCTGTGCTTTGAGGTGGTAAGGCATTCCAGAGACACATGAAACGAAGGTCAGTATTGACAAACCCTCGCGTTCGCAGATCTCACCATGTGCTCCTTATGGGCTGTATTAATGGGGATCGGTGTCAAAAAGAACAAAGAGAAGTGTTATATGCGGTCAAAACCAAAGAAGCTAAAATTATTTGGAAGGTTGAAAGCCGATAGGCAATCACAGGAGTAAGTGCAGACTCAATGAACTGGTTTTCAGTGACTTTAGTCAGACATTCCTATGGTTCGGATCTTAATCATGCTGTGTCTGTCACATATGGGTCGGTTCATATTCATTTTGAACATTGGGACATTGATTGGTTAAATAGTACATGTACATGCTGCTGTAATTATCAAAACCTTTAACTTGTCCTAAATGTTATAAATAAAATTATTTTGTTTTATTGAAAAATTTGATCTTTTACCAATTATCCGTCAGTATTTAAATATTTTGGAAAGACATCTATATATATATTATGTTAAAAAATATTAATTACATAAAACATGATAATATTTCATTAAAAATATTGTATTGTATGGTAATTAATAATATTATATAATATTAATATATATAAATTTATATATACATAAAGAGTTTTATAAATAATATAGTTATAGATAAATATATATAACTAATAAAATATATTTTAATAGTATATAATATATTAAATAATTATATAAGGTAAGTTTTTTTACACTAATTTTAAATCTGAAAATTATAGTGAGAATAAGCTAGAGAAAAAATTAATTTTAATTTTGTCTTGATCTTTCTAACTACATAAAAGTTTGTAAATAAAAAGGTGGTATTACAATACTTCAAAATATCGACTAGGCCAACTTCATTACGTTTACCTTCTAGCTGATCTTTAAGTTTTTAAGTTAACGTAAATGTTGCTCCAAATGTAATGAGAAACACAACTAATATCTGGGATACAAATATAGACGTCACCATAATTAAGCCTGTTGAGAAAGTATAGTTTTTTTTTTATAACTAATATAATAATGTAATATATGATACTGTAGAGATTTCTCTATCACAGAATATTAATTTCATCAGATGTATGATTCTTCCTCAATCTATTGTACACTTAAAATATCAATTTCAAAATTAGGTATACGCATTTGTTTCTTGTACAACGAATAATTGAATAAAATCATCTATAAGATATATAATTCATATGATTGAATAATAAATCTATATACTATTAAACTTTAAATAAATGCTTTCTTTAACTATTAACATGATTATTCTAAACTGAACAAACCTATATAAATAGGAACTGACATTATTATGTATAAGGATATAGTATTTTATATATTATATAATGTATCTTATATAATGAAAGTATAATATAGTATTTAACTTATTGTGTAATGCACCTAGGATTTGAAAAAAAGCAAGGAATAGATAAAAAGTAGATTAAAATAGTAGACTGTTAGATTAGAACACATAAAAAAACTTCTAAAAGATTTATCTCGATGAAGTTACATGAATATCAACAATAGCAGTATTATGCTCTTTAAAGTTATGAAATTGTCTTATGATGAGAAAAAGTTTTTAAGTGCATTGTGAGGTTATCTATATCTATCTTTCATTTTCTATCTTTCAGGCGAAGAAGAGTATATTGTATTTTGTTGGAATTAGAAGGATTATTCCCGTGATTGTAATAATTATCTACAAAGGGAAAAAGAAAATAATCAAATCAATAATTTATTAGTATGCGGAAAGACTCTCATTTAATGCATAGGTATGACTCTTATATATATTTTTACTATGTTTATAGCCACTTGTATAATATAAATAGTATCGTAAATATTAGTATATGTTAGATATATTTTTATACTAGATGTTATATATATTAGTCTATATATTCAATATTAGGTATATTATGGCATATTATGTATGATATATTATTAATAATAGTATTATACTAATATTTATATTATTATAGTTATTTATTATATATTGTTTTTCTTTTTTTTTTTTTAAACAGATTAACTACACCACGGGCTTGGGCCATTTTGACGGTTCTTCGTTGAGTAAAATTAAAATATTTATTTTAGAGGATTCGGGAAAGCCCACCCAAGCAAACTAACCTATTCTTCAGTGCGCAAGTTGACGTTGGGTTTCCTAAAGAGAGGTGATAAGTACAAGGTACAGTAGGAAAATTAGAATTGGCAGAGGAGTTCGACAGAACATAGATGGTTGGAAAGAAGCTTCTGCAAGTACTGTATATAGTTCTGGGATTTTTCAATGCGTTCCCCGCAAAAGTGCATTCTGCGAGAGCTGGCACCTTTAAGTCCCGTTGTGAATGCGAGGCGCGACGCAATGGAGGTGGAATGTCGAGTGGCTTTCCAAAGCTCTCTTTGAAAATTCATAAAGAAAAGTACTATAAAAATGAGATAGTGCTCCTATATATAATATAATTGATATATACATGTTTACTATATTACTATATAGTATTTGTATATATAACTATAAGTGTGTATAAATATATACTATTTATATTATGTTTATCATTATTCTATGATACTGATTAATATATATCTATATGTATTTAGTATATAATATACTTATATAAATTTTTTTTAATTACATGATACTCTAGATTACCATTTCTAGGGATATATATAAATATAGTATAATAAATAATAATATCGTTCTGGTATTATTGTTGCTTAAGGCCACACTTTTTTTACAGTATTTATTGTAAAGTGATAGTTTAAATTTTATGTTTTTGAAAAAAGGTGTGAATAGGATTTGTACAATTTTTTTATTTTATGTTGTTGTTAGTGAAATTTGGTTAAGTTTACTGTTTTTTGTTTACATGATTCGGGTTATGATCTCGGTCCTGTACATTATATACTGTCCTAGTGCTTCGCAGTTATTTTGTTTATTCGGATTATGAAAGACTTTGGTTAGTGTATTTATTTTCGGTTGGTGCTTCGTCTCGGATAATTCTTAGGCTTTGGGTCTTCTTTCAGTCATTGATATTTTTTTAATGGTTAAATATTGTTGATGGGTAAATAACGAGTGTTCATGTTAGAGATTTTTTTTTAAAAAAATTGGTTTAATAGCGTACGATTGTTCAGCTGTCGTCGTTTTTTGTCATTGTTCGTCTATGGTTTTTTGTTATGGGTCGCTGTTTATTCCGTGTTTAGGTTGGTTATGTTGATGTTTCTCTCATAGCTTGATTCCTTAATAGGTTTTGTTTTCGGTCTTTCTGTTTTTACTTCTCTTGATGTGAAAACTTGTTATGTCTCTCAGTTATCTGAGATTAATATCAAAAGTCATCTTTTCTTATGTACTCGTTTTTTATCAATGTCATATCTTCTAATTTTTCATCTCGCTTGGTAAACTCAGACTCTCATCTTCATCTTCTCATGTTATCAGATTAGATATATTACCTCACTCTCTATTCTAACTTGATCGGGTTTGGTGCTTGCTTCTTCCGGGATAAGATGGGCGAGGGAGTCGGGTGTCGTAGTATTGATTATATTATAACTGATTCGTACTCCATGATTTAAAGTGCTCTTTTCTTATTGTTCTATGTCTAATCAACTGTCAACTTCACATAATCTTCCTTATCTTCTTGTATAAAGCGTCTTGCTTCCATTTTTACCCTACTAATTATTCCAAAGTAAAATACTCAACTAATCTTTAATTCAGGTATACATACTTATATATAATACATATTCTATAGTTTTATAATAAAATATATTCATAACAGAAATAAACATTTTTCATGAATAATAAATAGTTGTATATTTTAAAAGTCATTAATATATATTAAAATCTAAAATAAAATATTAGATTATAAAATAGTATATAAATTAATAATTATATATTAATAAATTTATTTTTATTATAAAGTTTATTTAAATACAAACGTTTTAAATGTTCCTGGTAATCTCATCTGCGAAAAATATTTAATAAAATCGAAGAGCCGCCCACAAGCATAAATTGGGATATTGGCCTCCAAAACACTCATCTAAGTAGTTTACACCTAATATAAATAATAATATCTAAGTATATAAAATTGCTAATATCTGTTCTGTTTAACTGTCTACTATTTCCGTAGCTCTAGTTGGTGTTTTATTGGTATTGTTACGACTTGTTCAGTTCTTTACGATTTCCTTCAGTCTATTAGGATCTTTCTGCTTTATTATCTAGCTTATAGTCTTTATGAAAGTAAGGTTATGCTCATATGGTTTTGATCATATTATGTTACTACATATTATAATATATTTTAATAGTATTATATAGTAATGTCATGTAAATGTATTTGAGTTATTTTTAGTATATTATATTATGATTGTACTTATACTATTTGTGTTTATATCCAGTAATTTTAAAAGTACAAGCATAGCGTAGACATGTTTCAATTACACTGACTCCGAAGTATTTTAGTGGTTTCCAAATTTATTAGATTCTTAAAAAGACTGAATTCTAATTTTATTTTAAATTATAAAAGAAATATATAAACAGCAACATTAGTCAGCGAAAGGCTATGAAATTAGAAAAAACTTAATAAAATCCCATATTTGTAGTTGGTGAGGATTTCTTAGTTTAAGTAGCGGTGTTCCTTATTATAAATATATTCCTAAGTATCATTAATTTGGGCACAACCAATATGATATTAATGACTAAGTATTTATCACTGATTATTGTTAGATATTGAGAATGTATTAAGTTAAGTTATTATGATAGTAGTGGATTATAGGAGTAATAAAAGGGTGGAGTGGCGTAGATTAGATTTAATGCTTAGAATGTAATTATATCTGTGATTGTAGCGTTTTACGAGTTATTTAATATATTTAACATTAGTGAATTATCTATATTCCAAACCCTGCATATAGTTTTTAACTCCAGAAACCTATGAATACTAATCTGTTTAAGTTTACTCACTAATAATATAAAAAAAAAGTATTTTCAGTATTATATATATATTTAATAATGTTATAAAAATTTTTTATAAAAACACAGAGGTTTTAAATAGATTTATAAATAATTTATATAAATATAAATAAAAGTTTTGTATATTAATAAATTTCATTTTGCTATTATTGTAATAATATAATTTTAATAAAAAAATATTAATATAATATAGTTTCAGTTTGGCAGCAAAGGTCTTATACAGAGGAGATTCTTAAAACATAGAAAGAGAAACAAAAGGCCCATCCTACTTAAATAAACAATAAAAAGCATAACTATGTAATAAAATATTCAAAAAAAAATTAACTTATTTTATATAAAATCAACATATGTTTTTATAAAAATGGTTATAAAAATTTATTCAAAATACGAAAACTACAAATATTACAAATACAGATTCAAGTAAATTCCTGGACTCTGAAATCATATTTTTTTTCACATAACCCTAGTGTCTTCCTTTTATAAGAATATCATTCGTCATTGTGAGGAAAATAATAAGAGCACACGAAAGCTTTTCAAAACAGCTTGGTTTGTACAATGGCAACGAGATAAAGAAACCTTATTCTTATTCGGTGTTCTATTTGTTAGAGATGAGTTTTTATTCACTCATAAATGGATCCACTCTCTAAGCAACACCATAAAAATATATCCAAAAGATTTTTGTCATCTCTATTGGCTTCTATAGTTAGAGTTCTCCCTGTTGCCGCTTTTTTGCACTATTTCTAATGTGATTGATGAAGATTAATGCAAATATAGAAAACTAGTTTTTTTTATAAAAAATTATTAATTAATTTAATAAGATAATGACTTATCTTAAGATATATTAGAGCTATCTATTATTTAAGGTATTGTAATAGTATATATCTATATTGTATGGTTATTATATAATAATACTATAATATGAATGCATTATATATTGATTTGAGTATTTGAGGTTAGTATATATACTGATAACCTTTGTATATATAGTTTGAGTATAATATTCTATATGAGTTGATGCGATCTCTCTGTCTCGCAATTCTCGAGTTCTGGTGTTTAAACTCATAAAACTGCCAAGGATTAGTAGTAAGCATGCCTTCACTCTGATCAAGATAAATCAACTAGTGTTGTGTCAATTAAACATTATGTAAGACATACGTTTGTTTGGTGTATAAACGCGTTGAATTATCTCGGGGAAAACTACGATGAATTAACTGGTTTGCAAGGTTCTTCTGGTTTATTGCATCAATGCATGGATTAAAAAGGAAGTAGTAGTTTGTGACTCATTGTGATATCATAGTGTATTTTGTCCGTTTTTGACCGATTGGGTTCTACAGGTTATATTGGGTATACACTATATAGATGAAGTTTTAAGAGAAACTTCTTGATCCGTTGGTTTTAATATATTGCAGGGTTGGTTTCGGGTTATCGGAGTGGTTAGTTCTGTTCCTGTTAATTATTTTAGCATATCATTTTAGTTAATCAAGGCAGGTGATATGCGTTGTACTAGCTCGCTGCATATTATCAACGTGGATATTTTGAACGGTTTTAGTTGTTTTAGGGTTAGTCTTCGAGAGTTATATGTTTTAGAATAATTCGGTTATCCTCATAGGGTATGCCATAGAGATTACGTTTGAGTAACTCTGTTTTGTTGTTTTGTTCATATTGTATTGTATACTGTTATTTGTTTTGTTTTATTTTTTTCAAATGTTGCTTTTATGCTTATGAATATTTAATTTATTGATAGTTGGCAGGTATTGCAGCAAGCTGTTGTTAAATTTATATTATAAAGTCGTTTTACTAATGGTTGAAAATATTAATAGATTAGGGTGAACAATAGTGGTGTACCGAGTCCAGGTTTTAGAAGATACTGATAATTTACGAAAAATTATCTATGTATTTATTATCTATTATTCCAAGTGGCTCTATCCGTAGTGGCTTGAACAGTCAACATAAGAGAAAGGAATAATTGTTTACGGTGAGTAATTGTATATATTATTTATATCTAGTTACACGTACGCTGTGTTAGTTTATTGTTGTTTAGTAATAATATTTATATTTATTTAGGTATTATATGGGCTTAATTGATATAGTTAGTATTTAGAATGAGTGAATCTGTTGATTGAGTTTAGCATAATATTATATTAGATTTTACATATTGTAGTGAATATTCATAATAGATTTGTTGTAGATCATATGTATTATATGTTTAAATTTATATTGATAATATAGTTTATAATTAGAGTCTCTACTTGTAGATTGTAGATTTTGATCCATTGAGATTTTCGGTGTCTTACGTCGATCGCACTTGATTCATTATATTAGTATAGCTAAGGTTTTTATATATCGATGTTGTGTTATAATAAGTTATCGGTGATTATATAGGTTAACTGGTTGCTGCTTATTTTATGATAGCTGTATTATTATTATATAGGTATATATTGTTGTAAGTTGATTATGTTAGTATCAATAAGTGTAACAGGGATCTAGTTAGCTAAATGGAAATTTTCTAAGTTTGTGCAGATGAATCAAAGCTCTGAAGTCCTAAGTGAAAAATAATTATAACGTATGTAAGGTTTGCAAATATTAATCGATCATCTTTGCATAAACAGTTCTTAGGTGTAGTACAGAATTAACTGCACAATGTGGAATTTATTAATTTATATGTATTTCAAGTGTTATTAGGGTTCTGTCCTTAATGGTTCGTCATAATACAGAGAGTACTATTGTTAAGCCTACGAATACGTGATACGTGTGGTTAATGTGTTTACGAGCTGCTTGTTTGGACAGCAAGTAAACATGTGTCTAGTTAGTATTGTGTGATGTGTATTCGATTGCACTATGTGATGCTAAATATCTTGAGCTCATAGTAGTTTTCTAGGCAAGTGTTGGAGAGCAAGGAATAAAGCTAATTAAGAATGCAGGTATGATATGTTTAGACTATAGATGTTTCGGCAATGTGTGTGGATGACGTGGCCAAAGACTACATCGATAACGGTTTATTGAAAGTTAACTTGTTTGATGTACTTTTATTGTGATGTATAGAGGTGCTATCCTTTGTGCGTCAGTTTATTAGAAGAGTATTTTTTCGCCTTGTCAGTCAAATTTACGTGGACGTTTATTTTCTAGAAAAGACCCATTAGGAGTAGTTGCTGAGAGAGTCGTGTAATCGTTACTTAACTAGTGCAACAGTGTATTAATATTTTCCATGTCTTCGCTGGCTTGTGAGGTATAAGAATGATTATGAGGACGAAGCGATGCTTGAATGTCGAGCAGTGTATCGTAATAGTTCGTGCGTGAATATGGCGATTTCTTGTTTCGCTTCTAGTAGGAGTATTAGATATTTAACGTCACTGGGCTCTGGGATTCTCTTTATATCTTATATATACTTTTTACTAAATGTATTGCTGTGTTTGATAGAGTATCTGAGAGATGCTAAATGAAATTCTTTATAGTGATCAGTCATAAAGTTTCAGCAAAGACTTGGAGATCGATTCAGGGGTATTTTGAGGATAAAGAAGATGAAACATATATATGCATATGTACGTGTATTTCCTGATAATGTAAAAAAGTTCATTGATTTGAGTTCGTATTATGTGTTGTAACCAGAGTTTTTGGTCGCAAGCATGTTACTCCCGCAGGAGAGTATTTTGAGTGTGACTTCTCTCATTTGCAACATTTAAAGAAAGGATTGATGAGGTAATTAGTATTGATGGTGTTGGGCATCATATTAGTATAATGATTTTCTTGGACTGAAGTCAAATTGGACGGCGGTTTTAGGTTAGAATTAGTTTAGGGTAAATTTACGTGCATTTGGTCTATAACTAATCACGTGTATCTACTATTTATACGCTTGGTAAAAGTTAGTAGTTGTGCATCCTTATGTGTTTAGTCATTGCACCTTACCTGTTTTACTCTCCATATTGAATTGGAAAATATGTTAGGCGTTAAGGACACTTGATGTAATTGCGTTGTGGTTCCATTTTGTGTTGGATGACTAAAAGTAACGATTTCAAACATTAGTGGCAATTTGGACGAGAGTCACTGTGAGGGTGCGATGTATGCGGTTGGTGATATGAGTTGGGTGGGCATCGAAAGCATGTGTTGCTAAGCTAGTTTCAATAAGTTGACTGGGACTCACGTCTCGATGAGGCTCATGTGGCTTCTAACTCGTTTTTTTTTTCTTGTAATGTTTATATCCTCTAGTGGTTTATTAAAGGTAATACTACGCAATCATTGAAATATAACTAAAGTTTTGAACTATTACGATATTGTGTTACTAGTATTTCATTTGATTTGTATAAATAACCATGTTATATAATTTCTTAAAAACCTGCAAGAAGGTAGAAATATCAGTTTCTATCGTTTTATTTTTTTTTATTTTTTTGCTTGTTTACATCTCATTTTATTATTGCAAATACTTATTATTCTTTAATATATCTTTAGGCACACGCGGTATCAACTATGTGTCTTATTTTTTAATGATTTGCCCAATTAGGCGTAGTACATGAGTAATATTGAATAGAAATCAATGAAGTTTATTTGCCCAGTACTCAATCAGAAGCTGGAAAACAGTTACACCTACGGGTCCGTTGCTGCTGATGGTATTTCAAGTTACGGAGTTTGAAGAAACCTCTGGGGGAGCTAACCTACTATAGAACAGCGGAGACACTTAAAATAAGGTTGAGTTGGAATTGTCGCATGATTTGTTACGACGAGGTTGAACTTCTTATTTATAATCATTCGATTGCAAAGCTTTTATTGTAGTACGGAAGCTTGAATGGATCAATCGATGTTTGTTATGTAGAGTTAAACCTTCGTGCTTGAACTTCGTTCTTCTATTTTGGTGTCTGTGCCTCAACAAGAAAAAAAAATAAAAATATAACAATATACAAAAAAACTAAAAAAAAAAAAAAAAGAGATACACTTCTCTTTTCCAGTCAATGTAGACTAAACATACTCACTATTCCATTTACTTGTTAGTACATTTGCAATCCTCCTCTAATTTTTGCAGAATGCTCTTAATCATAATTGTGCATTTTTCAGCTAAAGATGTGAATGTGTTGTTTGTTAACGACCTTTTCAGGCGAGAACAGTCACGAGGAGTCACGTTTGCAAATAGACCAATACGAAGGTTTCAATAACGTTTGTAAGTTGTCAACAGAACTCTCTCTGCTTTCTGGTTATTTTGAATAGAATCGACAGTACTTACTCGCTATGCTTGTGAGTTGCACGTCGTGGCGGAAATAAAATAGATAATAGGATGGTTGATAATTCGAACTTTTCGTATATATTTTTCTAAAATTAACGAGCTTCGTCTTTCAACCATTGGTGTATGAAGATAGCAAGGTTTGATCGCTAACTCCAGATCAATTAACGTGAGAGATGCGAGCGTCAAGTCTCGAGTGATTTAAATTAAACAAGCTTTTTTGTAGGGAATAATTCCGTCATTTTTCGAATCACGTTCGCTTACATTGGAAATTCTAGTATAATCTTAACTGTTATAGCTCAAGTTGATATGCATTGTTTGTATGAATATTAATTGAGTTCTGTGTGCTCGAGGCTGCCCAACTGTGAGTAGTGCTACTTTGCTAAGGGATTTCTTAACAACCATTTCTCGGTCATACAAAACGCGTGAACTTTCCGCACAAGACAAATTATTCTTGTGCGTTGGAAGGAGAATTAAATCAATAAAATGAGGAGCAAATATCAATGTTCCCATCAAAATTAGCTTAAAAAATGATTGACATCAGCTCCTTTGAGAATAAGTGCTTTTAGAATGATGTAATCATCGGTATATCTGGCGTTGGGAGAAACGTTAGCAATCTAAAGCAATATTAAACGAGTTTACCTAAATAAGCTGTCTTGTGTTGATTTTAATTGGGAGTATGTTCAAATACATAGAGTTTTTATAAAGACTCATACATATGAAGTCGTTTTTATTTTTATTTTCAAATTACTAATATATGTTTATCAATATAATGTACATGTGTATATACTTGAGTAAGATCTTACTTATCTAGAGGCGTTATTATGTGAGATATACATATATATATGGTTGAGTTATCGGAATTTATCATACATTTGATAATAATACGTTATATTACATTATATTTGCATAAGTATATCATATATAAGGATGCAAAGCCGAAAGATTTTAAAAAAAGTCGATAAAATATATTGTTGTATTGCCGCGAGGAGTGCGGTGTGAACGAACTTGTCACGTGTTTATAATATTAACTTGAATTTGTATAATTATATATAGATGTGCGTTCAGCAGGAATAAAGGATTTCCCACCATCATGTGCCTTTCGTTTATTTTAAATTTTTCTCTTCATACATTTAATTTGCTTGAGGAAAAAATAAATTCTGTGCAAGCTAGGCTCTCTAGACCCGGTGTTTTGCTGTGTGTACATAAAGAGTATTGTTGAAAGTAAAAAAAAAAATCTCGTCAGGAATATCCAGTATTTACTTTTAATATCCCTTTAATTATACAAAGAGATCTGAAATAGTAGTCAGATATTGAGACCTTTTAGACTACTAATGAAGCACATTCGGTAATTTCCTGAAGTATGTTTCGTTAAATGCCCTCTAGAAAATAATGTTTCTGTATCTTGCAAAATTTCCAATGTTCATTTCTTAATTTTCTCTTCCATATCTCTTTTCTGAAACTTAATCTGAATCTAGAAATTAAAGAAGAAGAAAGACACAAAAAATTGCGTTCCACATGAGCTGAAAATCTTTTCTCAACTGTGCTATGAATTCCACTGTAATAACATGTCATTACTTTTCATAAATATAAATACACTGTGGGCATTGTGAGGATAATAAACAAAGATTTGGCTCCTCTCTTGTTTGCTTGTCTCTGCAAGACATCACTGATAAGAACTTAACACAGGGTTGTTAGCATCAATAATCCATGTAAGAAAGTTTCTTGTTAGTCAATATTTCTTTCCAGCACCTAGTTTATTAAATTCCATTGCAAAGGCTCATTCCTAGCTAATTTATGATTTTGATCTGCAATAAGCATTAGCTTATTGTAGATTATGCAATTCGATCAGCTTGTTAAAACATTGATTAAAGTGTTTACAATAATTTTACTGGTTGTAATTATAATCTTAACATCATGAATATCATAACAATTAAAAATTGCGAGATAAGAGCAGCTGTTGTACGGCATATAAAAGCATTAATTGGCTAATATATATATATATATATATTATATATATATATATATATTATGATATAGTATTATATATATATATATTGTATTATTTAGTAGTTATATTTTATATAATATATATCGCAGACTGGTTAGTAAAATAAGGGAATGTAATAGCTTTTTGTACATTTTTTTTATGGCTCTTTTTCGTCACGAGAAAAGAATGAATAAAATTATCAAAATTTATTATGTATGTAATGATATACATGAAAATGTCAACGCAACGCAATGAACATAGTTATGTATTTATTAATTACTTTTTTATATATATTTATCAATGTATATATTATATTAGAATTGATATTATTAACGTATATACTATATTATAATATATATATAGTATATATAATGGTATATATATATTATATATTATAGGTTATACTATATTATATATAGTACTATATATATTATTATATAGTATATATAGTATAAGTATATCTTATTTAATTAGTTATATATATATATAAGTATTATATTATATAGTATATATTTAATAATATATATAATATTTCTCAATAAAAATACAGCCACCACTAAGGTAATGTCCTACCAGAAGGGAAAGGCTCTACCCTAGGATATTCCACTTTACAGCGACAGATCGTGTATCTAGTACAAACCAGCAGAAAATTTGCTGCAGGTATTATCGGCAATTTTTCACAGGATAAATTAGGAAACATAAAACATTGTAATAGACCTGGGAGAGGTGGGGGTAGGTTATGTGGGGGGATAAACGAGCGAGATCAATTAACGTACGAAGCTAGCTTTTGATAACATGGATAGGATTAGTGGTCAACTGTCAAGAGATTCAGTGGCGTGCAGATTAACAATATGCGAAGGACAGGGTAGGGCACTTGGTCGACGGTTCGGTGTGCACCACGATTGCACGGGGTCCAATAGTCAGGAAGACTCCTGACACATGATCCGCTGGGAGGAAAGTAGGCCAGGGCACGACACGTGGAGTACGATTTTATACGTTTCGGTGCTTACGAAGAGCGCTTAACAACGGCACGACTATGCTGAACGCTTGCGGGGTACCGGCACCAGGTGAGTGAATACAATGCATGAAGACGCTTACGACATAATTACTGGCCGAGAGGCGTGCATAGGTTAACCGCACACCACGGCATATGAAGGGCGCGGACAGGTATTTTGCCCGAGAACACTCCATTGGGCGTCGATGATTGGGCAAGGTGCTCTTTAGGACGAGTCGAAAGTAGGTCCTCTGTATAGAGGCCTGGACGGCGTGCAGAGTATTTCGGCGACAATCGGAGAGGTTGAGATGCATTGCTGCAGGTGCGCGTTTGGAGTGGGTCGGTTTATGGTCTGGGGAGGCATCATCGATGGAGGCACTCTTACAGTTGACATCTTCGATGGAGGCACTCTGACAGCCGTAAGGTATATCACAGACCATCCTCGAACCATATGTCGCCATATGCCCCTACAATGGTGACTCTTTCATCCTAATGCATGACAATGCAGACAACACAAGGCCCAATGTGGAACGATCTTAGGAACGATTCAAATTAGGCGTTGGAGTGCTAAGCTATGGTCCGGACCTCACCTAAAATCGACATTCGTAAAGATACATGAAACGTCGGATCGGCAGCTTAACCGCCCTAACGGACCCCCGGACTGGACAGGCATGGCAGCGGGAAACGGTTTTTTTTAAAAAAAAGGGAAAAAATTTTTCCCCAAGAGATCACTGTCCAGGACTTCGCACTATCGAGAGGATGCAGGACGATGTCAGCAGTTCCGGCCAGGAGGGGATAATCACGGTATTGAGACAGCCAACAGCCCCGGCGTCGCGCACTTCCAAATGAGTGTTGTAGCAGCGCGTTCGCGCGACAGCCTCTACTGCGCGAGACTTTGGCTGACTTGGCCTCGACTCTATCAGCCTACGGTTTTCTGGGAGGAATCACATGTTAATCGTCATTGTCCTAAAGTGTCTTTCTTGACTCTCACTTTTCTACCTCCTATCGCACGTTCTTATGTGCTGCGTTATTATTGACGGGTAATATATATATATTATATATATAATATATATACTATTCTATATATATATATATATGATATATATATATATAATATATTTTATATATATATAGTTATATATATTATATATATTAGTAGTATATATATATTATATTAATATTTTGTGTGTGTGTGTGTGTGTGTTGTGTATTTTTATTTATTGTGTATTTTTTTTTTTACTATTATTTTCTCTTGTTAACCCAAGTATCACTTTGCGTACCCAACTTTGGAGACCACTGCTCTACACTGCAGCGGTGTCCAGGCCGTAGCTCGCGTGGAACATGGTTGCTCGGGCTGCAAGATTCTCAGTTTTATTAAATCAACCTTTCAAACATTATATATATATCAACTGGAGGTTAGGGACCTTAATATCGGGCTCTCTCGTCTCTTCTCTCATCTCTCTCTCTCTCTCTCATACTCTCTCTTCTCTCTTCTTTCGGTCTCGTCGTCGAGGCAGTAATCGTCTCTCTTCTCTTCATTCTCTCTCTTCTGTCTCTCTCTCCTCTCTCTCTCTTCTCTTTCTTATATATAATTTGCACATTAACGTCTTTATATAGTAAAGACGAGTAGGGTAGATATATATTTATATATAATATTTAATAATTAATATTATATATATAGTATATATATATATATGATATATATATATATCGTATATTATTGTATACTATATTATATATATATATATATATAGTATATATATATGATATATATATTAATTATTATATATGTATTATATATACTATATATATTTAACTATATATATATTAGTATATATATATATATGTATATATGTTTAAAACTAACTTTAAATAATAAAGTAGTTCTTCCTTATTTATACTTAAAGAGATGGACAAAAATGTAAAAGGTGCCTAAGGCATCATTTAAACAATTTTATAGCTAATTGACACACACACAATCTCCGTATTCGATTTTAGCACGAAGACACCTTTTTTAATGGATTGAAACTAGCATTATTTTAGGATGATTCTTACAATCTTTTTTTTTATTAACATATCTTTTTATTTATTATGTATATTTTCATTTATTTGACCATTTTTCACAAAAAAAATATGAGAATATTGTATCGTAGCATTATGAATTTGTAAAGGATCGATTGTTTCTTATTAGTTGCTCGTGCTAACAAGCAGCACGAGTATAAGGAGTCATGCCTTGATGATCATATATATATTATATATATAGTTATATATATATATAATTAATATTATATATATATATATATATATATACCGTATTATTTATATATATAGTATATAATATATATTATATATATTATATATTATATATAGTATAAGGCTTTGCTGAGTGTCGTCGGAGTTAGTCGCATTAAAAACAGAAGGGAAAAGAAGAAAAGAGAAGTCTAGAGTAGAGAGTAGATGATTGAAATCTTAAACGGACTATAATCAGAAAGTTTATAAAGATTTAGTTTTGCTGAGGAAAAGAATGTTCTGCTTGAGTTAAGGCCAGTTAACTATTTAAAACCAGCTATCCTGTTTTTCAAAATCTACTTGAAATATTTTAATTTGAATTGGATCTAATATATCCAAATAGAAAGATTATTTATTAAACAATCTTTTATTAACATTAATTTTGAAACGAATCAAGAAGAGGAGTAACAAAAGATTTACTCAGTTCTTTTAACAAAATTTAATTATTTGAAATAGACAAATTGAAGGTGTTTTAATATTAGGGTGAGGAAGAGAATTAAAGCTGTATTTCTTTTAAATAAATAAATTAAACATGTTTTGGATTTAAATAAAGAAGCTGCCGAAAAAGATTTTTGGCCTAGATGTGAAGGTTCGAGAGTTTTGTAATATGAGATTTTCTTTGCATGGTTTACAGGGGCGACAGGGATTAGCAACGCCGGTCGTTCTTTCTGCTTGTACTACTTTGAAGCGTGAATCTTATGAGCCTATTAGAAGGATCTCTGGAGAGTGCTGGGTAGAACGAGTTTCCAGGCTAATGGAAAGATGCAGTGATTACTGAAGGGCAGAAATCCCTACCTGAGAGTGTCTAACTCGAGGGATGGCGTCGGAACGAAAGGCCCGAGATAATGGTTTTCTATAAGTGTTTTTAGGGTTGAGAGCTTTCGGCCAGAAGGCGAAGATGTGGACAACTGCAGGAGAGAAGCCAAAACTAGAGTTGATAGAGATTAAGAGATAAATTGTTTCATTTTTGCATTTGGGTTACGAACGTAAGAAATGCTGAGGTTTGTTCGTTTTTGTCAACTTAGCGCAAATCGTAAGAAATGCTTACCAATGTAGGAATTCCTTAATTCTGTTAAGGTTGCTATTTCCCGTGCTTGCCGAATTAAGGCACGTTCTTACGAAAAATGTAAACAAAAAGATGGCGGCGTGGTAGGGACCCATCTGAATTGATGAATATTTGATTCAATAAAATCAGCTTTAATCTAATTTCTTCAAATGGATAAACTCCATCAAAATAGTGTGCAATTTTTGTAATATATAACATGTTATTTTTTTTATTTTCTGCTTATTTTTGTCTCCATCTCAACAGCTGATTTCAATTGTTTTAAACAAAAGTAAGCCTAGAACGATAAGCGGTCGTATTAAACGGAATTCGTGCTAAATACTTGGGTAGCAATTTCTTATAGATTGGGTAAGCACATGACAAAACGAAAAGGTCTAAATTAAAAGAAGCGAAATACTAAAATTCATTCTATCGTAACGCTTCGTATTATAACAATTATGATGAAGAGATGAATAAAAATTAGTCCCAAGTAACAGTATTAGAGGCTGCATTTTTTTATGCAAAGCCAGCTAATACTTTATTGGGATTAATCTTTTATTTCGTCTCATTTAATCATAAAATTTCCAGTCTAAGTCCCGCATACACAGCCTTTGTTATTTGTTCTGCTTGGAAGTTTTTCCATGAAGAAATCACCTTTCTCCGTAATTTTCTAGCTTTAGGCTTTATCCCTCTAACCTTTTTAATAGACTTTCTCGATAAACTTATCGCCTAAAATACTGCATATGATGTTCTAAACTTCCTGTTTATGCTTAGTTCCCTGCATTGGATCTTCACTTTCAGATTAGAATCATCTTAAACAAAAACTTTCCACAAGTTTTTTATATGCTTTTATTAAAACATTCAATTGGCAGTTTCTTTAAGATTAAAGAAAGCATCCATGAACTTCAGGTTACATCGTTTACAAATATAATGTGCCGACTGTAGTTGATATGTAGTGTCTAAACTTTCTTCAAGACATGGGCATTTACTTTCTGAACTAATCTTTACATCTCTCAACAATAATTTGCTGTGGAGATCACTATGACTCAATCAGGCACGCTATACTTCTCAAAAAATTTTCATCTTTCAAAATGCTTTAAGATGAAGAACTTAAAAATTTGATTTTATATAAGAAAAAACACTTAACCTACATTAGCATACATAAGATTTTCTTTGGCACCTGATGCTGAAGTAATTGCCTGAATTAGTGCAAACGAATATCGATTTCCTATGAGGTTTTACTTTTGTTTTGTACATTGATCAGCTGCTGTGATGTGAGGAAAATTTGAGAGGATTAAAAGAAATAAAGAAAAATAAAATAGTAGTAATATTACAAATTGATCAACTATTGTGATGCAGTTTTAGTCGATTTGGAAGAAATTAGATTTAAAGTCTGAAATTTTATTGAATGAAATATTCATACATTGCAAATAAATGACGCGGTGGAGTGAGAGGGCCCTACCAAGCGTCATTTTTTTGTTTATACATTTTCGTAAGAACGTGCTAAAATCAGCAATTCACAGGAAATAAGCACTTTATAAATTAAGGAATTCCTTAGTGTGGCAAGACATTCTGACGATTTTGCGCTATAAGTTTTAACAAAAAGATAGTGCCTGTGAAACTTCTTACGTTACGGTAATGACTATTTGCAAAAACGAAAACGCCTATATATAACATACAGCTAGGTCAGATAGGATAACAGAAAATTTTAATAGACAAAATGCAGAGTATATAATAAGTTATATAATTATACTATATATATATTTATATATATTATATATAGTATATATATATATTATAGTATTATTATTATAGTATAGTGTATATAGTATATATATTATTATATATAGTTATATAGCTATATTATAATTATATATATTATATAATTTATAGTATATATATATAATATAATATATGTATATATATATATATATATATATATCTATTATATTATATATATTATACTTATTATAGTATAGTTAGTATAATATTAGCATTTAAAAAAATTTCAATTTTACTATGAAAAGTAAATTTCATTTAAGCTTTGTGGACTTTGAGTGTGTAAAGACACACCAAGGAAAAAAATGAAATTTATTTTGGATAATAAAACAATTTCTTTTTTGCCTTTCAGTTCTTTTATTGTTTTAATATAGTAAGTACAACTTATAGTATATATATATTATTATATAATATATATATATTATATATATATCGTATATATATATGTAATATATATATATATTATATTATATAATAAGATAATATTAATATAATGTATATATATATATGGATGGTCAGATTTTTTTAATGCTCACAGTATGGAACTAGAGAACGGCAGCATGTCATAAGTAAACAAATATGTATTTGGATCAGCCGAAAATTCGAAGGATTGGGATTTAACTTTTCTTTTTTTTTTTTTTTTTTTTTTTGCTTATCATCGAAATATTTAAACATTATTTCCCCCATTTAGGGGACTCAAGCCGTCGGGGGACAGAGGGGTACGTTCATTACCGAGGGGATGGTTCGAGAACACCCGCGACGCGCAAAGACGGGAAAGAAGCGGTATCGGAGACTTATCGGAGGGGGATTAGTGCCGTAAGTCACGGGAGGCGAAGAGACCCGGACTCTCTCTTTCGCGGTTGGGACGCGCACCTATTGGTATTGGAACTTTAGTTAAAGTAATACAAGTGTATTTTGGAAGTAATTATGTGGCTGTTTTTTTTTACTAGAAGGGATACACATAAGGGTATGAACGAAGATGGCAGAGTCGGGGTCTCTCGGTTCCCGGTGGACGACGGTGGGGGGACTAATCGCGCCCTGCAAGGGATGGTCTCAGACCGCTCTTGGTCTTTGGGTGTCGCGGGGTTATCCTCCCCTCGGGGTATGAAACGTCCCCCTCTGTCGCCCGTCGGCTCGATATAATTATACAAAATATAACTCTGAACAAATATCCAAGTAGCCAAAAAAAAAAAAAAAAAAAAAAAAAAAAAAAAAAAAAAAAAAAGTTATTCCCATCCTTAGACTTTTTTCGGCTGATTGCCAAATATTAATTTGTTTACTGTAGGACGTGCCGTTCTCTAGTTACATACTGTTGAAAAATTAAAAAATCTGAAACCATCTATATATATTATATTATGGTATATATAGTATATATATATATATATTATAGTTATATATTATAGTATAATATAGATATATATATATATATTATATATATATATATATATATTTAAATATTATATACAACACTTATTGTGGACAGTAAATAAAAATATAGTGAAGCAAAAGTATTTTGTATCATTCAAATTAGATTAAATTTTTTTTTTAAGCAGTATACATATCAGCGGGTGTAAACTTTCCGCTGAAAATTTTCTTTTCAGTCATGTAAAAGGTCAAGGTCCATAATAATGGACGATATAATATATATATATATATATATTATTATAATATATATATATATTATATATATATATATATATATATATATATATATATATAGTATATATTTATATATTATATATATATATATTTAAATAGCAAATTAGATAAAAGGGAGAAGGAGAAGATTTAAGAACTTAATTTCAGAAAGTAAAGCTGCGTTTCTCGATGTCGTCGAGTAAGTTGAAGAAAATTTTTTAAATTCTCTCGTCTGATAGCAAGGGGCTGAAAACCCCTTCTATCAATCTTGCTTTTTCTGAAGGGTGTTGATATAGTTCAAAACTTGGGTGCGAAACTACCAAACAGCCCTGCAGCAATGCCGGACAGTAGTGGAGAATATAATATTTATATAGTTATATATATAAGTATATGTATGATATTGTATATAAATAATTATGATATATATATAGCTGAGTAGAGTTCATTATATATGGGTACGTATATATTATAGTATATTATAATATATATATTAGTAGATAGTATATATATATAAGTATAAGCGAATCAATTTAAAGCGGCAAAATGGTGGTATCGGTATAATAGGTATCGGCAAAATTTTGCGATACCGATAACTACTATCATAAATTCCGATACAGATAAGATACGCGATACTTAAAATCGAACGATACCACCGATACGGATACCGATGACATGGTATCGTGCATATAATATGATTATATATAATAATATATATAATATATATAATATATAATATATATTTGGCATATCTTATATATATATATATATTATAATAGTATATAGTATTTAATAATATATATTATAATATAATACGATTAAGTTAGGATTCTCGGAAGTCAAAGTATAGATTTCTACAAATTTTTGCCATATATATATATATATATATATATATATATAGTATATTAATATATTATATATTATATATTAGGTATATATATTATTTATTATATATATATATATATATAATATAGTTATATATATAATATTATATATATATATTAATGACTATACCATAAAATGGGGCAATTGGGTCCAAAAGGGGTACTCAAAATGCTAAGGCTTATGGAGCTTAATTTTTTTTTTTTTTCAAATTTTTTTTTTTTATATGTTATGTTTATCCTTAATGAATATATATAATTATATTTGTATATATAAATATGGATTATGTTAGACGATTGCGATAAGTACTGAATTGCCCCATGATTTTGGAGGGTTGGGGCAATTCGTCCACTTCAATTTTCACATCCTAAGAATTCTCATTAAAGTGTTTTATTTTATACTCTTATAAGTTTAATTTTGTTTTTAAACATAATGTAATTAAAATATTATTTTAAGGATGGGAAATGAACTTGGAAATAAATTGATCAAGTTTGTGTTCATTTTTTGTCAAACTGCAAATCGTAAAAAAAATGCTCGACGAACGTAAGGAATTGAAATGCCTGTGGGTTGATATTTTTTTTATTCGTAATTTAGTTTGTAATTCTTTGTTTGGTGAGCGTTTTTTTATGATTTTGCGATGTGTTGAAAAAACGAACGCAACGCTTATTTGAACCGTATACCAATGTACTCTTTTAGTCTAATTTTGATGATAATTTTAATTTACAGTCGTTATTTTAAAAAACAGGTTGGTGTATCTGGTAAAAATGTTAGAGTTTGCATTTCTATTGGGTAAGCCATACCTCAAAATGCTCCCAATGCTAGGATTTCCTTAATTCTTTTGTATTCTATATTAAAGAATTAAGGAAATTCTTTAGTTTGGTGAGCGTTTTTCTTAACGTTTTCTTTTATTTTATTTAAATAGACAGAATTAAGGAATTTCTTTTACATTTGGTGAACATTTTTTTAACGATTTTGCGCTGTTTGACAAATGAACGCAAATGCTGTTTGACAAAAACGAACACAAGTGCTGTTTTAGCATTTCTTAAGTTTCGTAAGAACAAATGCAAAAAGAAACAGGCTGAATGTCTTAACATCATCATCAGAGTATCACTTTGTATTCTGCCGTGTTACTTTTGCGGTGTGAACACATCTTGCCTGAAAAAATATGTACAAATTTAAATAGGGCTATGTGAAAAACTTTACCTACAATTTATTGTAAAAGTGTAAATTTTTTTAAACATTATATATCGGATCTTTTTGTAAAAGAGTATTAAAAAATTTAATTTAATGAAGATTTCTTAATGTGGACCGAGTTGGCCCACACGGAAATATTTTTAACTGGACGGATTTGCCCATGTTATGAACAAGGTGTTTATAATAAACACTATTTTCTCTTTGCCTGAGATGATCACGTGTTGCATTAAGTTATGTAATATTAGTTTTAAGTTACTCATAGTTGATGGGTGTCAATATGTGAAACAATTATTTTGACCGTGTTAGATCTTAGCTATACACACGCCTAATAATTCTCAGCCCCCCCACCAAATCTAGCCTAACACACCTCCCGACCATTTTATACCGCTGACCTCCCCCAGCACGAAAACAAATCACAAAATTATGGACTTTAAAATTAAAGCTTTTAAACAATTCCGAAGAGGGGGGGGGCCCCACACCCTTTAAAAAATACTTATTTTAATTGCCATCTTTCAATAGATCTATTGTTTACATCATTGTAAAGGCTATTTTTGAGCCGCTGGACTGAAATTGCCTCCCAATGGACGCCAATTGCCCCTCCATTTTATGGTATAATATATTATATATATTAATATATTATACGATATATATATATGTAATATATATATTATATATATTATATATTATTATATATATTATATATATATATGGTTGGGCTTATTCTAATCAGATAAACTCTTAAATCCACCCCTGTCATCATATTCTCTGCACCCTCCAAGCCAGATCTAATCCCACCTCCTCCTAGCTAAATTTCTATAATGATCTACAAATTATTCCCTTTCTTCCAATAGAGAGGGCCTGTGCCACGCGTTAAGTTTTTTTTTTTGGTTCTTTATTGCATATAATGTTGACAAAATTCAAATGTGATTAGATTTTATCTAGATATAGTTTTTTTTATTTTTTTGATACATGGTAAACTAATCTAGAGACTGGCCTATATATTATAATATATTAATATATTATTATAATTATATATTATATTAATATATATATATACTTATTATATATTATAATATTTTTATATAGTATATAGTTTAATTTATATTATATATATTAGTAGCATAATCTAGGTGATAGTGGGGGGATGATATTAAAATCAAACATAAGGATAGGACAAGGGTATATCAAGTTTATAATAAGAATAGAATTGTTGCAACCCATTTAACATTCATGGCACCGAAGTTTTGAACATATTTATTTTTGAATTCATCGTTTCAGAAAAGAAAGTTGTAATAGGAATTGCTTTAATAGGAGATCCAAAATTGTTTTTAACATCTATAAAGAAATAAAAATGTTAATAATGAATAATAGGACTAACATAATAACAGAATAACAATGGTGGCACAATTCACCCTATGTCCATTTTTATGGTGGGGTGACATAGGCCAAAGTTAGGCCAGAATTTAACCTTAATGCTGTTGGAACAAAATTATACATTTGCCAGTTTTATAAGCTAATCATACTCAACTGTAATACACTGAAAAAATTATTAAAATCTGTCCATTAATTTTTCAATTTTAAAAGTTTAAAAAACTCTTACATTTTTCAATAAGTTGAAATTCTATTTAAGGAATTTTTATAACCACTAATATATATATTTTTTTAATAATATAAAATCTCAGATTTAAGATAAATCTAAATAAAATTGCATAGAACTAGTACCATTGCGTGGCTATTTTGGAGCCAAGAAAAATTTTTTTTTTTACGTCATCTGACTGTGCGCTATAAATATAGAAGATCTGCTTGGATATTCCAGCATTCCGGTTTTAATTCCAGCAGATATTCGGCTGATCGGGGTGTTACCATTCAGTATCCCCCCACGGATCTCAACTATCTTTCGGGCCACATACTAATTGATATATATGGGTATATAATATATTAGTCTTATTAATAATATGATAAGCATAATAAATTAATATATTATATATATAATATATATCGTATCACTATATATTAAATATTATATTATACGGTAAATAATATTGTATATAATATATATTATATATATAATATATATTACTATATAATATATTTTTTATATATATTTTAAGTAAGTTATTATATAGTAGTATATTAATAATATTATATTAGTATATATAGTATATATATATATATTATATTATTAGTATAGATTATATTATATATATTATATATAAGTTTATATGTATATATATTATAATATATATATATATATATATATATATAGTGATATGTACTATTAATATATATATTTATATATAGTATATATATATATAATATATTAAATATTATTTATATATATATAATATATGAAATATAGTAGTATATATATTATATATTATATATTTATATTATATATAATCCTGTATATATCACTATATCTATGAGCCAGTGTTTGTAATAGCAGTAATTTGAGAGGTTATGAGTTCATGCGATTGAAGTTTTGCGAGCTTTGGCACGAGAGGGTATGTTGAGTTAGTCAATACTGTCTGTTGAGGAGGCTCATCTGGTCTCCTCGTCCTACATGTCTTCTCTC
>JABUQX010033912.1:27500-76497 GCA_015478945.1 Trachelipus rathkii | reverse complement strand
TTTGAACTTTTTTGACGTTGAATTGGTTTATTATTAAAACATAAATCCCTAAGGTAGGTTTCGTTACAAAATATTTACGTTGCAGGTTTCGGTTTACAAACTTTCAAACTACTTTACGTGAGTTCTTGTTATTTACAAAAGAATCTTAAACTCACGTAAATATACGCTAAATGTTTCATAGTGATAAACCTTACGCGAGATATCTTTCATGAAATTTTGATACTTTATTGACGTTGCAATTGGTTTTTTGGTTATAAACATAATTCCCACGTGGGTTTCGTGCGGAAACTATATAAAACAATAGTGACGTGAGATTTGGGTTAACGATACCTTTGAAAATTTACTCTACGTGTTGATTTTGTATTTTACCAATAAGAATCTCCATACGTAGTTACGCTTAATTTCTCCAAAGGAAAACTTACGCGAGGATATTTTTTACGAAATGTTGATATTTTTTTGACGTTAGAATTGGTTTATTGATTATAAACATAAACCCCACGTAGGTTTCGTGCGAAAGCTACATACAAATATTTACGTGAGGTTTCGGTTACAAAACTTTCAAACGTACTTTACGTGAGGTTCTTGTATTTACAAAAAGAATCTTTAACTCACGTAAATATACGCTAAATGTTTCATAGGATAAACCTTAAGCGAGATAACTTTTATGATCTTGCGAAACTTTTTTCTACGTTAAAATCGGTTTATTGGTTATAAACATAATTCTCACGTAGGTTTCGCGTGGAAATTATACACCGATATTCACGCGAGGTTTCGGTCGCGTATCTTTGAAACCTAATTTACGTGAGATTTTCGTATTTATAAAAAGAATCCTTAACTCACGTAGATATACTCTAAATGCTCCATAGAAAAAGTCTTACGCGATATATCTTTTATGAAAGTTTGATATTTTTTTTTTGACGTTGAAATTGGTTTATTTATTGCAAACATAATTCCCGCGTTGGTTTCGTTCGTAAACTTTACAGCGATTTTCGCGTGAGATTGTGGATGCGTAACGCCGAAACTTAACCCACGTAGATATACACTAAATGCTCCATAGAAAAAGTCTTACGCGATATATCTTTTATGGAAAGTTTGATACTTTTTTGACGTTGAAATTGGTTTATTTTTTGCAAACATAATTTCCACGTAGGTTTCGTGCGGAAACCTTATAACGATTTTCGCGTTAGATTTTGGATGCGTGACACCGAAACTTAATTTACGTAAGATATAAACCTAATGCTCCGTAGGATAAACCTTACGCGAGGTATCTTTTATGAAAATTTGACGATACCTTTTTGACGTTAAAACTGGTTTATCGATCGCAAACATAATTCTCGCGTAGCTTTCGTGCTGAAACTTTTTAACAATATTTTTACGTGAGATTTTGGTTACTTAACTTTGAAACCTAATGAACGGAAATTTTTATATTTACAAAAGGAATCTTTAATTCTCGTAGCTATTCGCTCGGCGCTCCATAGGATAAACCTCACGTGAGATATCGTTTAACAAACTAGATACCTTTTTCGACGTAGAAAATCGTCTTATTGGTCGCGAGAAACTGCGTAACAATATCTACGCGAGATTTTCATTAGGAGCTTTGAAACTTAACACGAGTTAGGTTCTCGTATCAACAAAATTAAATCTTTATCTCACGTAGATATAGGCTTAACGCTTAGGTTAGGTTAGATTAGGCTAGGTTAAACTTACGCGAGATATCGTTTACAAAATTTTGATAATTATTTGACTTGAAAAGTTGTTTTTATTATTCGCAAACATAATTTTCACGCGGGTTTCGCGCGTGTGATTTTCTTTATTTTAGCGAGAAACTTAATTTACGTGAGGTATTTGTTCCTTTACGTACAATAGTATAAATATCTTTAAAGAACGAATCTAATAGCACGTCAACACGAACGTAGGACGCGTTTCTAGTACCCGCGGGAGGCAAAAACGTACCCTATGACCATTTTTGAAGGGCTAAAAGTTAAACTACGTTTTTTAAATTTTTGCGTATTTTTTGTGTGATTTTTTTCTAATTGGCACAAAACCTACGTGTTTTTCCGCAATTTTTGCGTATAAAATCGCGTTTCGTAAAGTTAGAGTTCGGAGAAAAAACAGTTTTTTCACGCAAAAATGTAGAAAAAGGGTTAAAAACCTCGTTAAAAAGAGTTAAATTCTAATTCTTTACGTAGAAAAAAACGCTTTAGTGAATTCTTCGTTAGGTAGATGCTAGGTTTAATTAGGTTAGGTTAGGTACTGTTAGGTTAGTTAGGTAGGTTTAGGTTAGGTACGGTTAGGTTAGGTAGGTTAGGCTTAGTTAGGTTAGGTTGTTAGGTTAGGTTAGGTTAGGTTAGGTTAGGTTAGGTTAGGTTAGGTTAGGTTAGGTTAGGTTAGGTTAGGTTAGGTTAGGTTAGGTTAGGTTAGGTTAGTTTAGGTTAGGTTAGGTTAGGTTAGGTTGAGGTTAGGTTAGGTTTTAGGTTAGGTTAGGTTAGGTTAGTTAGTTAGGTTAGGTTAGTTAGGTTAGGTTAGGTTAGGTTAGGTTAGGTTAGGTTAGACTATACAACGATTTATCTCCCGTAGCCCACAAAGACACGCCGATTTAGCGTATCTCAAGTAGTCATAGGACTCTTGATACAGTTAATCGTTTTGCATATAAATATTTGCAAAACTCACATAGTGGAGCTGAAATTGAACAACTCAGCCCATCAGGCATTATACTCTGTTGGTTACTGACTCGATCTACTAATACTCTTGGGTCTCCCAGGCCGGGTATTGAACAACTTTTCATTTTTACCACCGGTCATTAGCCTAGCATCCTTTTAATTAGCGCTCTAGCGCTACTTTATCTAGGAGTTAACCGGAGCCTTATTAGCGCGGTAAGTTAGGTTAGGTATAGGTTTGGATTGACCTAGGTATTTACCAGTGCTTCTCAGAAGTAGTTAGCTGTTCTCAGTTATTGCTCATATATGTGTGTCTCTAATACGTTCATTCCTATAGTGTGTTAGTCTAGGATTTAGGTTATGCTTTCTATCGATATCAGGTCTCACTGAGTTAGCGATTCAGAGCTTCTACTTTAGTTAGGTACTATGGTTCTAGGTTAAGGTTAGCGTTAGGTTAGGTTGAGGTATAGTGACACATGTTAGCTTAGATCGTATAGAGTTAGGTTAGGTTTATATACACGTGTTATTCACAGACTAGGTTAAGTGTCACTTATCTAAGAGTTTATTTAACACAGGATTAAAGGTCAACATTTGCCCTTCATGTATGTGTTAGGTTATGGTTAGAGTATAGGTATAAGGTTTAGGTTAAACCCCTTAGGTTCTACGGATTAGATCTCAAGTCTTTAGATGGCTAGCGCCTTTTACGAAGGTCAGCGTCTACATAATAGCTTAGATAGTAGTTAATTAGTTAGGCTTTACGGTTAGGCCATCAGGTCTTAGGTCCTTAGCGCGTATTCAGAGCTTAGGAATTCCTTACTGCACTCTGCATCATCCATTCCCTATTCATCACGATATACTACCTCAATATCAACAATATATTATTACGTGATATACACATTCTCAGGTATCTACGCGTGGCAAATACTGAATCTACCACACTAGCCGTCATTATTTTCTGACCACATTGGTTCGGTATAAAACAAACTTAACACACGGTATGGACGCTTTGTTTTCTTTCGTCGAATTCAACAAAATATTCAGCTGCAGCGATTCTTACTACGTAGGATTTTTGTCTCTCTCATTTGATACTTCCGATCTTATTCTTTTCTCACGTGTGACGTACGCTCTAATAACCTCTGATACTTCAACTGTGAACTCTTAATTCTACGTTTCTCTATTACTTTATCTCGCCAAACGATATAACTCCCTTCCCTTAAATAATATAGAGCACTTTCTACCGATTAAATCTAACTCAAATCGTTGCCAAAGATAGTTGTTTTTCTCGTACGATAAACCATGTCGGTTTGGTTAAAACACGCGAATACCGATAGTTTCTACGCGTTTCTACATATATCCAAACCCCGACAGTGTATACCAGTGTTGCAAAAAAACACGAACACCTCAGAGATAGAAGCCATTTACACTATAACGAGTCCTTCTCGCGCGGGATTTTATTATCAACGCCATAGAAGGTAGAAAGACCTCAGACGTGGCCCATTTCACATAACTTACGCCTCAACGTATTACGTTCCTTACATATAACCAAAGCAATCCATGAATCACATTTTTCTAACGTATGAAATATTAACATGCTCGTCACTATAACATCTCGCCTATTCTTCTCGTATACGAATAATAGGATATTCTCAGTTTAATTAAATTGAAACGATTATTCACGCGTATTAACAAACTCCGGTTTCGAAAAATAGTATGCAAAAATTCGAAAAACCTCGCGTAGAGATTTATCCTCTAGGAGAGAGCTGCTTTAGGGGGATTCTTTATTCACACTGGCCACAAAAAGCGCATAACACCTCGCGTGGATAGATTCCATTAACTTACGGCCAAACGTTATAGTTATTCCTTATGAAAAAAAGCACATATATTTCTATCGATGAATATATAAAAAATGCGTCTACTAATAAATTCTCTCTTTTTCTCGACGTCACGAATAGTCGGTATTTCAGTTTAAAAGAAACGATATTCCACGTCTGACTACATGGCTTCTATTATTTCAATCATACAACTCCGGCGTTACTTTAAGTTGATTCTATTGCTTACAAAAGAACAATTTCAACCAACCCTTCCAGATCTAATGAATGGTTTATCTAATCGAGCCTCCTATTCGGAGGTTTTCTCACTACGCTCTCACTATATAGGCACACTGCGTTGCGTGACCGCACTTTAAATCTTAATATACAAATTTTAATACTCACCTGCCACTTCCGCTCAATATCTTATTTCTGTTAAAAAAAAGCACTTTTCTACGATTAAATATATATTCACTGGTTTAAAGATGACTCCGACACATACTATATATAAACATTAATAACCGCACTTAGTTCTTTCGTTACACGCAAAAATCAGTTAGCGCCTTATCAAAAACCTGACGTATCCGCAAGCTGTTATGCGAATACAAACAATCACCGCACTGGAAAGTGCTTTGCCTGCACAAACCACTCGACATTAAAATCTCTCCCGTCGTCCGAGTAGTTCTAACGGCTGCGAGTCTTCGGCGGGTGTTTATCCTCATACGCCCAATAACAGGCAATAAACCTCGCTTGTGTGTGGAAATTTTTCATTGACTCCTCCTTCACAATCCCTATTCAGCAGCCTACAATACCCGCTATTACGCTATTTACGCTATTGAAATACAACAGACAACCTTTTCTCCTATCTCTCACATGCACTCGAAATCATCACAACTTCGCACTACATGATGCGTTTATATTATCATGGAGACTTTTCGTACTAAAGAGACGAGATACTATAACCTCATATCAAAAGTTTACACGTTACATCCGGCGTATGAAAACAAACCCCTGGCTCCGTTAAAGATGATTTGCAGAAAAAAACAGAAAAACCTGTCCCGATGAGTATAATATTATACATTCATTGCTGATTCGGAGGGGATTACTTATCCGCAAGAGGCACCACTCAGACGTGATAATATTATGTACAACTTTCACCAGACCTACAATACGACAGTAATCCATTTATATTTTACCTTAAAATGTAATGGTACGTTTTCTCCCTCGTGAAAAATATTAAATCCTGCGTAGTTAAAACTTCCTAATTTTCGTAACGACCGAATGATGAGCGGATAATCTCAGTTATAGAAAAGAATACAAATATAACTTATCTGCGTCATTACCAAGAGATTATAACACCGGTGATGATAAAGTGTTGCTAAAAAATTCGACCAAAAACAATCGCGTAAAGAGAATTTACCTCGGAGAGTCATTCGGGAATTTTATAATGACGCAAAAAAACAAAAGAGAACAACCTCGCGTGGGATATTACATTAACTTGACGAACCAATAAACCAGATGTACTCGTCTTCTTAAAACAAATAAGGCACTGTTATGTCTAGCATGAAATATAAAGATGCGGTAGTAAAATATATAGTTTAAATCTCTTTCCGTTATCACCCCTTACCTCCTTTCTTTTTGATCAACACGGGGAAAAAACCTTAAGGAGGGAACGGAGCCGGAGCGAATTCCCAGTTCAAAGAATGAAAGAAATATTATCACGCCCCGTATTAAAAACAAATCCGCCCCGTAAAAAGGTGGTTTTGCAAAAAAAAACGAAAACCTCCCCGTGAGGTTTTTCCTTCGACAGTCCCTCGAGTAGAGTGTTAACAGCCAAAAAAAAACTAGAAGTCCTCGCGTCGAAATCTCATAATTTAATCAACGTATAGTTTTCCTTAAAAAAAAACAATTTTTCTACGATAAAATATAAAATTCGTGTGAAATTGCTATTTTTTGTACGAAACTCGCGGTTTTGTTAAAGAAAAAGAAACGATTCTCGTGCGCCTTAAAACGAACCCTTCGTGGAGATTATTTGCGAAAAAACGAAAACCTCGCGTGAGATTTTCGATCGAGTTTTAGGATTTTTTATACAAAAAAAAGGAAAACTTCGCGTGGAAATTTCATTAATTTACCTAAACGTATAGTTTTCCTTAAAAAAAACTTTTTCTACGATAAAAAAATAAAATGCCTATAAAATTGCTATTTTTCGTACGAACTTTGCGGTTTTTGTTAAAGAAAAAGAAACGATTCTCGCGCGCATTAAAACGAACCTCGCGTAGAAATTATTTCCGAAAAAACTAAAACCTCGCGTTAGATTTTCGATCGAGTCCTCTGGTGATTTTTTACCGCCAAAAAAGGAAAACCTCGCCTGGAATTCCACCGATTTAATCGAACTTCTAGTTTTCTTCTAAAAAATCACTTTTTCTACGATGTAATAAAAAACTCGCGTAATATTTATATTTTTCGTACGAAACTTGCGGTTTGGTTAAAAGATAAACGATTCTCTCGCGCATTAAAACAAACCGCGCGTGGAAATTATTTGAGATAAAACGAAATTCTCGCGTAAGATTTTCAATCTTTTTTGGGGGGGATTTTTATTCGTCCAAAAAGGTAACCTTCACGTGGAAATTTCACTTCTTTATTCGATTGTTTAGTTTTTCCTTCTAAAAAAATCATCACTTTTTTCGATATAATTATGAAATCTCGCGTAATATTTCTATTTTTTTGTACGAAATTTTATACATGTACAGAGGAAATGCTCGCGTAAAGTGAAGATTTCACTGATTGATTCGAACGTATAGTTTTCCTTCTGAAAAATCACTTTTTTTACAACAAAATAAATTTCGTAATATTCCTATTTTTCGTATCGAACTTGATATTTTTGTAATTTGAAATTTAAGATAGAAACCGACAAACTCACGTAATTTTTAACTTCGTTTCGTATCACACCCTTTTAGAAACATGTCTTAGGAGATCGACATAAAGAAATGTTTTAAACAGCAAATTGGCTTCTTCCTCGCTCGCTAAGACGCAGATGTCCACGCACTACCCCCTGGGTTTCAGGAAATTGTATCGGTGTGTGCATAGGTCATTAAAATTAAGCACGACCGTTTGTCCGAACTTTGTCGATATAAGTCGGCGGCGCGCTGATATGGTAAACGACACAATCTTGGCGGCCGTCGACGATATCTCCTCGCCCAGTTTGACCGCATTCTGTGTGCACCACCCCAAAACGATACGGATCGAATGTTCCTTCTAGTCCAACGTATAGCGTTTTGTTATCGAAGATCATATAAATGATTTCACTGTCGCGCATTTCAACATTTATAAAGTCAAAGTTTTCTATATAATAATCGGGACGAACCTCGTGTTTTTTCAAACTAAATACCAGTCTCGTCGACGAATTTTGTTTGCATTCCTCCGATATAATTTTTTTTAAAACGGCCATGTTTGCTCGTTAAATTATTGAGAAGCACTCCACCGCGGTAATAGGAGTATACATTACTGCAAACTTCTCTCCTTTCAATTTCGCTGGTGGCGTCCGAGCCCTAGGTTGATTGAAGGAAAAATATTAATAATATAATCGATAGGCTCGTCATTTTTGCGGAATTATCTAATTAACTGTTAGTGGGTCGTAATTTTAGGCGATAGAGGAATGGAACTTAAAGTTCTGAAGGTTTCACCTTTATAACTAAAAATTAATCGATGCCCTATTTTTTTATTAAAAAAAACAAGCCGAAGCTTTATATTTTATAAAGTTTTGAATTTTAAAATCCCGTTTTATGTCATGTCGCAAAAGGAAAGAGCGATAAATCGTTAATTCAATACATTTTTTTAATAATTGTATTTAAAATTGAAAATAAAAAATTTAAAAATTAAAATAAAATTTAAAAATATTTACGTTTTTCAAAAATTATTATCCACGATATAAACCGCGCTTCGGGGGTGATATTTCATTCAAAACGCGAGACTCTGATAGTACTCCGATATCGAGATCAAAACACACCAAAAATCGACTACGAAAACGATTGTCCTTTAAATATGCAAAAAAATTTAATCGATTTACCGAATGAAGTGCTATACAGTATTTATAAAATATTATCTTTTCAAAAGACGTATGATCAATTTATGATCGTCGTCGTTGCCCACGAAGTGTAAGAGCACTGCGCTCCAATACATCACACTAACTGCAACGACTATTACGTCTATTAAACGTCTGGTCTGGAGAAGCTAAAATTTCTACACGCTTTTTCTAGGTTATGTGAATCTAAACGCTCTGATGGAACGTGAGACCGAGCAAAGGTACTTATTCGGACCCGATTTATTTTTAAAGCTTATGTATCTAAACAAATAGCGATTCAGAAGTACTGCTTTGATAAGTATTTACCCATTCTTATTACGGATGAGCTCTTGACGTTTGTCTCAAAAAACTGAGATACGGTTCGCTTCAATTCGATTCATTATTTATCGAGACTATAAGTAGAGGTTCGACTCGTGATGACGATATACATTTTTGAGTTGCCGCCGTGTATTGTTATCAAACAATTTTATTTTAGAAATCATCGGATGATGAACGACATCGGAGTCATTTGAGAGGATTATATCATTTCTGATAGATCAATGCGAAACTTTTCAGTAAAACTCTAACGCGTGAATTTAACCTGATTACTACAACAAACCAATATCCGCCTAAAACGATATTTACGAAACTGGTATATAATTTGTCAATATATTAAATAAAATGTCATAACTTAAACTACTTAAACTCTTTCCCCAGAGGACGACAACTTTCTCGAAAATTGTGATAAGAATATTGTCCCTTTTTTTCCAAGATTAATTCGCCGTTAATAAACCAACGTGCAAATGTCGCTCCAAAATTTTATTTTTAAGGATTAGAAGACCCTAATCGACGACGTACAATATTAAAATATAAATATTCTAATCTCGTCAAATTTTAGAGATTCTACGCTCTCTCGTTAATCAATTGCTAAGTCTGATAAAGCGTCGCTTTGGTTTTTTACTCGAGTAGAAGATCAATGAGTATTTATATAAAAAGAAATTAATATAATGTAAAACGATTCCGAAAATTGATTGATTATCGATCGAATTTGGAGGATCGTTTTTCATAATTCCTTCAGATTTCGGCTCTAAATTTAACTACAAAATTGTATTTGTGGATTATCATATACAATTTATCGAAAAAATTATTGGATTCTCCCCTATTGTTGTCTATAATTTAAAAAATAAATAATTATTACGGATTCTGCATATATAAACCATCACCTATCCCTTCGTACTGTCTTCCGATTGCTGATAGAATAATTCTACTAAAATTCGGAAACATAAAGTTGAGGCTATTAGTGTTGATTTATTGAGTTTTTATACTCGGTTATAGTAAATGAATTATTTCCCAATATAACACCTACCCTTTTTTGTCCAGAGATGTTCGTGATATCGAATTTTGAGGATCCATACTCAGTTAATATAATCTGTTAGTTGTGGAATTAAACTTATGTCTAGCTCTGTATAAAATAATCGTTTAACTAGATATATTCATGGGTTGTGGAAGTCGATAATATTCGTAAAGATAATTTAATATAGTGAATGGAAAATATACATTAACGATATAAAAGCGTATTTACGGGGATAAATCCTTATTAAATTTTAACGATAGTAGACAGTAGTGGGTGAAGAAAGCGATTAGGAAGAGAAGAATAGTAAAGTAATAAGTAAAGCAATTATATGTTTCAGAACTGCGGCTCACTGATATATCATCGCTGAAGAGCAGCAGAGATAAATATAAGATATGTTATGGCGCATAAAATTATTATCATATATGTTTATAATCGAAATATTTCGCTATAGATGGCGAGAGGATAAATGTGCGATTCTGCTCGTGATGTTAGAATCGTATATTCGTTTACATTAGCTCGTTTTTTGATTTGCGGCTACCTTATATTCGACTAGGATAGGCGACTTATTTTATATTTCCTTATATAATAGTGTTCCTGACTAATATCAGGTAGAAACTGTATTGCATCCTCATCTCTTATAATTTTGATCATTCATAAATCACGATCGAAAAATTGCTAAGAAAAAATAATCAGATTACTTGGGAATATGATAATGATGTTTTAGATCATTAATATACGATGAATTAGCGATTAGAAAAGCGACGGTTTTCCTCGTAATATTTTGAAAAATAGGAGAATGTGTCTGTTGAAATTTAACACTATCCTTCGAATCGAAATGAAAAGTTTAGTTAACGACCTCTTACTTTCCCTTCCCAATTGAATTAATAATGTGTATAGTTTTTAATAAGTGACTGGATTAGTTTTGGAATGAATTATTTATACATAATAAACTCCTTGATGAAGCTCATATTAAGTATGAAAATTTATACGCCCAAACATCTCCATAATTGACGTAATTTATGGAAATCATGATAGCGCAATAATTATTATATATTAATATTAAATTAATATGTAAGATCGCCATATAAACTACTTATAAAATGGAAAAGAACTAATTCTGAATATGTACAAATAAGTGTTTTAAACATTTTTTTGAATATGTAATTTAGTGAAATAAAAATAAGATTTATTCTGAATATTGTGCGCGATGTAATTTATAGAGTTTAAATAAGACAATTAATAGTATGTTGATAGGGATGATGATTAGGTTTTACTCCACGTAATTTAGAAATAAGTTAACCCTACTTTGTTATTTAGGGCGGTGTTGTGACCCTGGACTTCGATTTGTTGGGTATATTTGTGTATCTCATCGATCAACAGTGTGCCTATAATATTAAACTTATTAGAACTTGAGAGAAAATTAGTTTAAACGACATTAACTCGTATAACCACCTATCCTCGCAGTTTTAGGAAATTAAATACTCGAATGAGTTAATATAGAACAGTACAATCTCAAATTAGTTAAGAGTGTCCTCGCTCCATGATAAATAAAACACTCACTCCCGAAATTCTCTTCTATTTTGAACATTTTTTGGTAGAATTGAATAAGCAGGAATAAAATAATGGAGGTTCGCTAATCAATGAAAATTATATTTATATATAATGAAATTGGACACCGTCAATGGTAATATCTTTCTGCTTACTCTCACTTGGTTTCATCTACTACTACAAAGTACGAGGTATTAGAGATTTAATACTCTTACAGCCGTTCTGAAGATACTAAGTGTAGTTGCAATGATACTTAGATATGCTGTGAATTAATCAACCGTGAATGGTTCTAGACAAGATGATATTATCTAGTTATAAGGATTTGATAGAACATATATATAGTCTCTTATATTTATATATATATAATATATTAATAAGAGATCGTAGCATCGGCAAGATAAATATAAACAATCCGTTCTTTATGATGAGACGAGCACTGCGAGGATTTATGATATACATGACTCACGTCTTTGCTCTCAGCACGATCTTATTAATGTTCTCTAAGAAATAAATAAAGAAGTTGTTAATTTATTGGATATAATCAATAAAATTATTTAGTATTTATTCTTACATTATGTATTTTATTACAATCTAGATATTACAAATATAAATTTGCGGGCCTAACTCATTATAAATCTCATTTATCTTTTCGCAAGAAAAATTCCAGTCTGATCTATTATAGTAGTTATATTATTTTGAGACAAAATACAGCCGCGTTATTGCTATTTTAGTTCTATTTGTGAGGAATGGATGAGGAATATCCACGTATATAAAACCAACAGCGATATTCTTACAACATACCTTACTTCTATTCTGATATTAATTCGCTCTAGGATTAGGGTTATCTCTATGTTACAGAAAATGATAGGCCTGTCGATATATTTCTAAATTGTAATGTCATTACACATACTGAATAAGGGTAATACGGTTTCTATAAATATCTCAAATTGATTAAATAAAGGAACGAAAAAATATTCAATATATCTATTAGGCACAATTATGTAATTTTGTGAAATATACCATATTACTCTGCGACGCTATATATTGCCACACAGTGCGGTAGCAGGGATGTAGGACAAAGGTCTCAAATTTCCGAAAAAAAACCCAAGTGTGTGTCTCTCCCAGGAAGTGTGATAACAAGATATAAAACCTGCTCTACCAAGTTTCAGGGAATTGTGCCTCAAATAAATATTAGATTGTTGTTCCCTTGTCAGTATTAGTTTATCTCCACCCAGATAATTTTAATATATATAGAGCAAACTCACGGCATAATGATAGGCCCGATATATCTGCTCGCCCTCTCTCTACAGGTAAGAGTCAATTATACTAATGAGTGGATTGTAATTTTTGCTCTCTCGATGAGGCTATGTACTTTTGGTTCGGTAATTAATTTCATCTTGCAGAGACTTTCTCTCTCAAGAATTCACCGAACATACACGTTCCTTCTGTGTTATGATATGAAATTAGTTAATGAGTCTCAGGAATAGAAACATAAACGTAGAAAAAATATGATAATTAAGAACCAACATTATATGGACACTTAAATTCTCGAAGATACATTACTCTGAATGCGTGATTGATTGGAATTAAAAGGATTAGAGAAATTATAGCCTCAGGTAATATGACCGCGCCAGAGAGAATGGGAAGAATAATATGGGTGTTAAAATTATTAAGATTTATTATTTCTTATTACCCTTACTTTTGAGTCTATAGATGCTCCGGTGTGGTTACTTTTTCAGAAAGTAACACTAATGGTTGTTCTAAGTGTGTTACTTGGTTAGCTCTCTCTCATATGCACTTCCTCTCCCCTTTTGCGTGATTTGAAGGCGCTCAAAATGGAAACAAAAAAAAATGCGTCTCGTGCTACTCGCCTGTCTTATATATGCGGTTTGTGTGGATGTTAAGACTGCTCTCGAATAGCATGGCTTGTCCTTCCTACTTCTCACGCGAATAGTCTGTTAAGATACACACGCAAGCACATTACACGTAAAATTGAAGAGTTGAATATTTATAGAGGAAAAGGTATAGGAGTTGAAGATCAATATGGTGATCAAAACCTTCTGAATTTCTTTCAGTGAAATGGTCAATAATTTAATAATTACACCGCACTACTACATACAGTACATTGTAATAGTAGGCCTATTCAGGTTGCCTATGGTACCACATTTGTTAATTTTTATACTTATACTCACGAGAACTAATAAAAGCTGAAAACTTTGAGATCGTTATGTTTTGTGATTATATGAATTACTTGTTTTTGCAACAATGATATATTTGTATCTTACTTGTTTCCTTATTAATCCAAAACATTATATATGCCCGGTAATATTTTCATAACCAGTGAAAAGATATACCATAAGTTGACAACGGAATCGTTATTTTCCATACTTTTTTCTCTTATATTGGAAGTATTATAGAGTTGGAGGGCTCGACTAAGATTAAATTCTAACATACGTCACATATTTCAATTTTAGACATTACGCTGTCTAAAATTCAAAAGTATATCTATGGTACGAGCAAGAATAATATAAAAGTTATACTAATCTATATTTCCAAACTCTTCAGTCGTGAGTTGTGAAATATTTTATTTATTATCTCTCTCGATACCGTGTGCGGTCGCCCTACCTTAATACTTAAGTATATGATTTCCATAATTTTCCGTATGCGCAAAGCCGTTAATGCGAGAATAAATATCCATTACGTAATCTAGAGTATAATGTTCAGCGACGATTTAAAATCGGGTTAGCTATTCTACTCAATGGTAAGAAACAGAAGACGGCCACTTGGTCAGTACTCGATCAATGCTCGATACGTTTAATCCCATATATATAATAGCACCTATGTTCTAAAACAAGTGTAGTGCAAAGAGTGCAGCATGATGACCTTAGCGATTACAAGTTTCTCTTTTAAACGTTACATTTATAAACCGAAACTTTAATCTTTGATGTGTATCTGATGCTCTAGGACAACGTATCCCAAATTGTCGAAAAGCAAAATACGTTAATGTAATGGTAGTAAACTGGAAAGTTTTGATTATTCCGAAAAAACAAAATACTTGTACAGGCTTCATGCGAACAGGTTTAAAATATTCATGATATCCCTCGCAATAGTTTTACAAAGTTTTCCTCAGATTGTTGAAGAATTATAAATAAACAATCCTTCGATTTGCGAACGATTTAAGAGCTTACAAGGAAATTAGACTTCTCTCATAATTTTTGTTTAATGTTAAGAGAATATTACGAGAAAATGTTTATTTATATAACTTATAATAAACTATAGTGCTATAATGAGTAGAGTAAAGGATTAGAGCAATTGATGACTGAATATCAGATATTTTACATGTTATTTTATATCTCTCTCTAAAATAATGCAGAATTTAGTAACAATAATAATATCCATAGTTAAATAATATTAGAACTCACTCTTATCATTTACCAGAGTCTGTGCCATTATATATAGGACCTTTAGCAGTTATTATAAGACATCTGTATTGATAATCTTTTTATACGATACTACGACTAATATATTTTAATACACACAAAGTTTATTAAAATAAATAAATCGGGCTTTACAATAATCAGTGTGAAATTAGTCAAATAATGATTTTAGTTTATTAGGTGGATTGAGTTCTTGATAAATTCTCTATAAAACGTAATAAAAAACTCAAACATTTTCTCAGTTAATTGTAATATAATCTTCGCCTTTCACGCAAAAATGACCCTGAAAGAAATTCGCTTCTCCATATTCATTATCGCGAACGCTATCGTACGACGACTCGTCCAAAACGCTCCTCTTTTCGAAGAAATTCCTCATATGTATTTATATTTCCATACGAATGAGTGAATTCCACTTATTATCTGACCATAATGCTAAACTATAATGTTACCGCTGCAAGCTCGATTTTTAGTATTTCATAAATCCTGATGTACCACATGACTACTGGGATAATATATTCACACAAATGATTTATAATCCGTATAATATTATGTGATCTAAAATTTAATTATTATTGTGTCGATGTTGAAGAACGGTAGCTGATCACCTCACCTAGTATATATATGTAATAATTCTGCTTAAAGTATATTAATATACTTACTACCAATTAAGGGTAATTACGTGGATTACTATTTTATTCGGATAAGAGAACGTACACATATATATATCTTATTATATGCATCGTCTTCATAATCCATTTTTTGTATCTAACAAAATTTTGAATAACGGAGTGAGATGTTATCCGGCGTATATTAATAATTATTAGTGTTAGGTGTAAATCATTTCGATTTGAATATAATTGTTTCTTTACTAGTATTTCCTAAAAATTTTTTAATATATATGATCAAATAAATATAGGGAACGCTCATTTGGCCTAAATATCTCCTATACTCATCGAGTATAGTAATTAAAGAAATCCTGTGACCCAATTAGCTTCGACATCTGTCTCACTCAATATATCTCAAATATTTTAAACGTGTATATCTGTTCTGAAAATGGTCGGTACGCAGGTGATACGTCAGTTTATACGAGGTTCCTTTTCGTTCTATTTGACAGTAACATCTAGTTAAATATTACAATAAGTTATTTGCATCTTCTAAATTCCATTAATGATAGAATAATTCCATTTCGACCTAATTCTTAATTTTCCTCGTAATCGGTATACCGAAATTATCTATGAAATCCCAAGAATCTCTATATATATATATTTATTACAGCATTCTAATGTACCAGTTGTTGAATAACGATTTAACTCACGAATGGTATAATAGGCTTCTTAGTGTTCGATATTTTCTAGATAAACTCAGCGGCACAGCGCTATATAATCGCCGTACGTTAACGCTCTCGTAACACGCGATACAAGAAGATTATTTATATATAATTCATTACTCTGTGGATATTACAAAAGAAATAAAAAACTCTATAATATTAATTTTGACGTCATTATTCAAATTTAGAATGTGGCTAATATTTACTTGTCGAAACTTCGAAAACTATTCTTTCATTTCATTTCTTATCTACTTCACTCTACTCCATGATTCAGTATATGTATCAGTAGGTAGTAGTTATATATCGAACTCAGTAAGGATTATTGTCTCTCTCGATGTAATTTACTCGTTCAATGAATTGATTACTACATCTAATATCATCTCATCAGTATTGAAACTCTGAATATTCGATTTTCAAGTATCCACTAAAATTGTAAAACCTAAAATTGTTAAATGATTTTTAAAAATTTGTGTATACTAAGATTAGTTATCTTTGTACCAGCTCTGTCGCTTAACTTGCAGCAGTTCTTTACAGGACCCCATTTTATAATATTCTGATACTAATATAGTTTCTCGACGCACTTATATGGTTAGTTTGCGCGTTAAAAGACATTGAGAAACGAGGTAATTAATTCTTATTTCTCTTTGCACCTGACAGAAGATCGATCGACCTATCTAAAAAACATGCATTGCAATATACATAGATCGTATCTATATACGTCATGATTTATTTATTTGAAAAGAAAGCTAATATACGCACCACTGTGGATACTCACTCGTCATTAAAGTAGATTAACAGTGGTCTGTTGGAACATGATGTTTGATTATCGATTCATACTAAAAAAATACGAACTTTCGATTTTTTGGCTAATTAGATTAATTCAGACCACGACATCTTTGAAGTTTATCCCATTAAATATTCTATCTGATGTAGTAATAATTTAAGTACTCTACGTACAAACGCTGATATATAATATAATAAATCTTAATGAAGAGTAATCGAAGCAGTGCTGTTCTGCACATCTCCTCTTCGTGATCATACTCTCGGATTTCTCGAGCGAAAGTTTCTTATCTCGATATACTCCTCTACCACAGTCCGCTCGCTCTGAATTATCGCGTTCACATACCTCGACACAAATAATTTTTTTAAGTCGCTAGTGTAATTTCTCGGCATAGACAGGAGAATCGTAGCATTTGACATCGAACGCCATAATTCGAAAAGGAACAAAGAGTCCGTCCTCTCTGTGAAGAGAATGTTGTTGAGTAGGCAGCGCAGTCCTTATTACATATTTCATTCTTCATACTCGATTTATTAACAAAGAATTCCTCGGTTGTAGTCGTAGTACGAATTTACGTTTCCCATATCTAACTAAAAATTTTATATTAAATTGATTCGTGATAATTACGCGAGGTGCTAATCTGCGTGAGAATATAAAGTATGTTGTCATCGATATATCATTCACGCGCAGATTTACATCTTTATTACCTATAGACATTCCGGCAGCATTCTGCGCGGGAAAAAAACACATATCGCTCTTGAAAGGACGGAGCGCAGAGCAATTTATTTTTCCCCGTTCTATCGAACGATCTCATAACGACGTAGTTAATAACTTGTCTTGTATTCTCCATAGCTTGCTCGGTATTTTGTGATGAGTCATACGGCTTAATTAGTGCATTGAGGGGCGTCCCATTGTGGTTTTGTACGCCGTGTGGGTGAGGTTTTTCTAGAGTCTGTTACGGATATTCTGATTGTGCATGTCACTACCCGCCGCAAAATCTGGAGTGAAAACATGCTCTAAGACTGAGGGAGGGCTGTTCTCCTCCTCCTTCTCATACCCTCACTCTTCCGCTTTACCAGTGCTGCCGCATATTTTAGCTTGTGATTTGAGGTTAGACGAACCGAGTAACGAGCGCCGTCTTTACTCTCTAGACTTCAATAACCTACCGATCGCACGGAGTTAGGCAGTTATAGGGGACCGCTACGCGTTTATACATAGCTACTTTCTTTTGCTTATACTTGGTACGGTCAACGACATTCCAATGACCTCGAGCGCGCGATGTATCATCTCGCACCTAATGTTCTGAAGAAATGTTCTCTCTTGGTTGTCCATTCAGGGTAGGACAACGCTTCTGGCTTTTAATAGGTATACTCTAAGACGAAAATTATATATGATTATCCAAAATAACCGTTCCCCGAATCCCTCCACGCAGAGACTCAGTCTGAGAGATATGTAAACGTATGTGGGTGCTCCCAAGCTGCATTAATTAATCTTTACTCAACAATAGAAAAGATATTTAGACTTGCTATTTTGATAGATGCGTTCCTCGTAGACTGATATATCGTTCGACCCGCAGCAGCTCGTTGATGGTGCTCGCACCAAAGAAGGATACCAACTAATCTACTCGTGATGCGCGATGAGTAGCCATGATGGCTGATATAATATCTTTAAACTTACGAGTTAATTTTACTCACTCAATTATCCGATCCCTGTGTATATACTAGTCGAAAAAAAAGGTACTTCTCTGTCAGACATTACTTGTACCCGCTTGATTTCTACTAGAAATTCATAATTAGTAGGAGCTGTGTGAGAGGGTTAATGGACAAATTTGTAGTGTAAGTCACATTTCAATTCGACTGATTATTTATGGTGGCTTCGCGATCAAATACTTAACTCTCTCTTGCCTCTATTTAATAGTTAGAGAAGAATAAAATAAATCGAAAAAAGATATTCTAAATTTTACTCTCTTAAGCGTGAATAGTAAGGTAGTATGATAAGTTAAAATACCATATTCTATGCAATTTTATATTTTGGCAAGTTTTTTGAAAAGCTTTACAGTATAATATTAAATTCTGGGTATGCTTGATTACATAAAAAAGTATTAAAATACAACTGGTGATATATTTTTTTATGTAGTATGAATTTGCTTGAACATTTATTGATAATTAAATAATAGACAAACTACTAAGATAATACGAATTCAAAAAACTTTGGAAAAACTCCACTGTTTTATATATCTCCAAAAAATATTAAAATTATAATAGTCTCAAGTGTTTTGATATATATAAAAGGTTGACTTATTCTCTCACAGTATGGGCGTGTAACTAGTTTGTAGTTTAGATTATAAGTTAGTTGTTGATGGCGGGTGGGTGAATAAGTGTGCGGGCGTGCGTGCTTGTAGCACGGTCGCGGATCTGAGCACATCGCATTGATGATTAAACAACATAATATGATAAGGAACTAAAAAAAACTTACAATAATTAATATAACTAGCGCTGAAGTCATTAAAGGGTTTAAATAATAATATAGCTCTTATGATTTACAATATTATTAGCATCATTCTAACCGGTACCAATTTAGGCTCTTATAATTCTTTATGGTTAATATAAAGTGAGTAACAAAATTATCAAATTGTGTCAAAACGCATATAATAAAACCGCATAAAGGGAACGTTACTTGTAGTAATATTTTTAAAAATTCGTTAAGTATGAATAAAAAATAATTATCAATACGTATAATACGCTAAATTATTAATAAATCTATCAAATTTCTACATTTAATGACCTACTGTAAAAGGTAGAGGTAATGCTAGTTTACTAGGTACTTAATATTCCGTGTTTTATTAACTCTTGTGATGTGGAATAAAAAATTATTAAAGTATCAGTAGGGAACAACATTAAATTTTATGGATACTAAATACTCACTAATAATAAAAGTTAGGATTGTTAATACTCCCTAAGAATTTATAATAAATTACGCCATTAATCTGTAATCCTGAGAATTAGGCCCCAGGTCGACTAGTATTACATAAAATATTGCCTCTCAACTTATTGAGTGGTTTTAGATATAAAAATATAAAAATAATTTTAAAAATAAAATAATATTAATATAATTATATATATTAATATTAATATATATTAATTATAATATATAATATATATTAATATATATATATAAATATATATATATATATATATATTAATATATAATTAATATATATTATATAATATTAATATATAATATATATAATATATATATATAATATATTATAATTATATTATAATATATATTTTTTATTATTTAAAATATATATATATTATATTACTAAAATAACACTCAATAAGATTGAGTGGAAATAAGCAATATTATTAACTAGTCGATCTGAATGTAATCATCTCAAGAATCAGAATATAGGGCGAACATTTTAACGAGAAGGTATAATATCCTTTATTATGGGTTATGTTCCATAAATTTTAAATTGGTTGTCACACTTTATAGAATTTTTCCACCAGAGTAATAAAAAAAACACGAAATTTAGGCCCGATAAACTAGCATGCCTCCTATTCAGTAGTCATAATGAATGATAGATTGAAATTAGCATTTACGTATGATAATTATTTTTTCTCTACGAATTTTTAAAATTCACAAGGTAACGTTCCCTTTAGTGCGGTTTTATTATGCGTTTTGACACAAATTTGATCTTTTTGTTCCCTTTATTAACAAAGAATTTAGGCCGAAAATTGGCCGGTGAAAGATGCCATATTGACAGGCTCATATTTTCAAACCTTTATGACGAAGCAAGTTATATTTGTAGTTTGTTTTAGTCCTTACTATGTTGTAATATTATGCTCGTGCTACACCCAATTTTCACCCCCCTAAAAATAGACTTATAATTAAACCCTATAAACCCTATATTAGACCCTTTTAATATCAAACTGCATATTTTTTTGGAGTATAAAACGTGGTTTTCCGTTGTTTTTCTGTGTCTGTAGTCATTCTTTCAAAATTTTGAATTTTCTAAAACCCTTGTTTTTAACTTTTTTCGTATCAACTCCCAGAATTTTTTTTGTAAATTACTTCAAACTTGAAATAGGCATAGAAGGTTACATTACTTACATTAGTTACATTGAATATTTTCGATTTTTTTGAGTTTTGAGGGCAGCGTTGACCAATTTCCAAACCCACTTTTTTGGGATTTTGAAATTGAAATTTGCGATATTTTTTTTCCTTTTCGGGCAAAGTGGATAAAATTATCGCAATTTTTTATTTCAAAATCCAATAAAAAGTGGGTTGGAATGGGGACACGCTAAGCACAAACTCAAAAAAGTCTAAAAACTCTATGTGACTATTGTATGCAGTGGACCCAACGTTACATTTTACTTCTCTGGAGACGGGGAAAAATAAATTTTTTGTCCCCTAAGCGAGTTTTATCGATGGAAACCAAAAGAAAATTCCAGAATATTGGACTTCTCGCTGTCCAGCATGGATAAGCGTGTCGTGACGAAGTAAAAGTTTAAAACTGCGGTCGCCTATCGCGATCCGTCGATCAGTTTTCGAAGCGGTTTCGGTTATCGAAAAACTAAAAGCAGCTGTAATGTGGTTAGACGCCCCTCGTTACTCTCCGGGGGTGTCCCATCTATTCCAAACTCTTAAAATTAACGTAAAAAATCACAAGGGCCCCTCCTTACGCTTCGATCGTAAATGGAAATAACGTTACATTTTAATTCTCGATAGACGGGGAAAAATAAATTTTTCGTTCCCTAAGCGAGTTTTTTTCGATGCTGCAATATAAGGTTATCCGGGATCTCGAAAGGTAGAACTTTCCGAGACCTCGAATTCACAATTAAGGTTAGAAGTAACAATCTCTTACCGTTTTCGGGTTAACACTGATATGCCGGACGTCCGTTAAGGGCGCTTGTTCCATTTTGTTCCTTTTCTTAATGTTTTTTTCCTACGTAAATTTGTATTTTAGAAAATCAATGGTTCTGTCGGTTATTGACTCTTCTAATGAATATAAATGCAATCTATATAATATTTTATATACTTTTTATAATACTTTTCATTTTAATAAATTAAAAGTTTGCAATTTCAATACAATAGTTATTTTTGTGTGATAATCAATATTAACGCATCATCAGCAATAATTATTTATACTACTTCAATAATATATATCATCATCAGTTATTTGCGAGATCTTGTAAAGTGCAAAAGAAATTAAAAAACTGTTTCTTCTTTAATCAATATATATTTATTATTTTATAATAAAGGTACGTAAAATCAATAAAAGAACTGTAAAAGATATTTTGTCACTATTTTAATAAATTAAATATTAATAACAATTATAATATTAATAAGTTTCAATTTTTGTTTGTGTTTAAATGCAATAGTTAACGATTCATCACAATTTAATTCTTTAACCCATTTTCAATATTATATATATATATTAATATATATATAGATATATATATAATATATAATATATATATAATATATAAATTTATATATATATATATATATTATATATATATATATATATATATATATATATATATATATATATATATATATATATATATATATATATATATATATATATATATATATATATATATATATATATATATTATATTATATATATATTCTATAATATATATAGTATAATATATATAATATATAAATATATATATATATATATATTATAAATTATTATATATATATATATATTATATATATATATGATATTAATATATTAATATATATATATATTAATTATATATATATATATATATATATATATATATATAAATATATAATAATATTATATAAATATATAATTATATTAAATATATATTAATATATATTATATTATATTTATATATATATATATTATATATATATATGTGTGTATATATTATATTATAATAATTTTTAAGTGTCTTAAATAAATTTTCTATAGAAAATTTAATAATAACAATATTATTAATCAATAATAATTGACGTATCTTCTGCAAGAAATTTTGACTGTAAATATTGAAAGTCTATACCTCCTACCGTTGTCAAGTTAAAGTTTTCTTTCGTAGATTCTCTTACTGAAACCAAATATTGCGTTTATTTCCTGATATCGTGCAAATCGAAGGAGTTTTTTTTATCTCCATTGCGAGAAATTGAAAATTCGGGGTATCGGAAAGTTCTAACCTTCAAGAACCCCGGATAACCTTAGATCCCAGACATTACGTATTTTATTTCGCATTGGGAACGTTCCTGAACAATACCCTAAATTACGAAGGAATTTCTCGCTAAGGTAGCGCACTGAAAATGGAACAGGGGCATTAAATAGGGATTCCACGTATCGATATGCTGCCAATGGCCGCTCTTTTCGCATTGGAAGCAACCGATTAAACGTTCCTGAACAAACTCTAAATTACGTAGGAATTTCTCGCTTAGGTAGCGCACGAAAATGGAACAAACAAGTTAAATAGGGGGCCCACGTATCGATATTAACTCGAAAGTGGTAAAAGATAGATACTTCTATCCTTCATATTTTGAATTAGCGTATGCAAATTGTAAGGCGTGTAGAAAATCGAGGCCTACAATCCCAATAAGAAAAAAGTATGAAAAAATTATTTTTTATGATATAATTAATGTCATAATGAAATAAAATGTTTAAAAAGTATCTAAAATAGATACGCCATTTCAAGCTTTTTCCACTACCCGATGTATGTATATCACAAGGGTAAGGAACCGATTGAGCCTCTACAATGTTGCGAGTGAAATGGGGTGTTTTTAAATAATAGTGAATAGACTAAAAATAAATTTATGTTCAAACAGATTTCTTAAATTCACCAAAGGGGAGTGTCGTTGTTCTTACGCAGGAGGCTAGAGGAGCTGCAACGGCCGCTCAACAATCACCACCAGTAGAAAAGGCGAGTGCAAGCATTTGCCTCAAACGACGGAAGGTGCCATTGAGAGCGCCAATAGAACCAAGAGATCCATAACAACACCGGAAGCTTTTGACTCAAGGTAAGAAATAAATATACTTAATAATTTTAAACATTTCATTTGCGTCTACCTAATTTTTCAACCTTTTTTCATCATCACCTTGTTCTGATTTTTTTTTGGTTCATTAATTATCATTATTTTATTATTATTATTGTTATCTATTCTATATATTTTTTCTAGATACAACGTTTCTGTGCTGTGCTGTGCACGGGTGCTTATTACGCAAGAAGCACTGATAAATTTATCATTCCTGGAACAATTGCAAATTTACATAGGTATCGCAATAGAAATGTAACTAGTGCTCTAAATAGGGGTCCGACGTGTTGATGTTTAATTTGACAACAGTAGGAGGTATAGACTTTCGACCTTCATATTCAAAATTTATTGCTGATAATACTAATTATTAAAATTATTATTTTCTTTTTTATTTATTTATATCTTCTATTATATTATGAATAACCCACTACGAAAGTACCATTTGTGAAAATATCAGAAAGAGAGAGAAGATATCTGTTGTTACGGAAAGTCCACCACCATTGCTATCTCCTAAATTACCATCAAATTACTACTATCTGAAGATTTATTTCTCCAGTAAAAAGGTTAGCAATTTTTTATTATTATATTGTGATTAATATTATTAGTATCATAATATTTTTATAATCACAAGCGATGAGCAGCGTATTTCTTAACGCAGGCGTTAAGACATGTACTATTATAATTTTTTTTATTATAGCCTTAGTGCAAATCCACTATTGCAATCACCTTTATCACCATCAGATCACTACCATCTGAAGATTCATTTCTCCATGGAAAAAGGCAAGAAAATTTTTATTATTATAATATATTATAATTAACATTATTAGTATCATAATATTTTTATTATTACCTAATATATTTATTTTTTATTATTCCTTAACGCAAGCGTTAAGGTTTGTACTATTTTTGTTTTTTTTATTATAGCCTTTTTGCAAATATCAGAAAGAGGCGAGAGGGTAACCGTTATCGTCAAAAGTCTACCATCATCACTAACATCTTTATCATCTCAAAATTACTCCATATCTGAATATCTATTTTGCACTAAAAAAGTAAGAAATTATATTTTACTATCACTATTTTTTAGATTATATATATATATATATAATTATATAGTAATTATATTATACTTATATATATTATTATATATATTATAATATATATATATAATATATATATATATAATTATATTATAAAATATATATATATATATATATATTATATAATATATATATTCATTATAATATATATATATATATATAATATATATATATATAATATATATTATATATATAGTATATATATATATACATATATAGTATAATAATATATATAATATATAGTATATATATATATATATATATATATATTATATATTAATAGTATAATATATATATCACACATATATATATATTATTATTATATATATAGTATATATATATTATATATATATATAAAATATAATATAATATATATATATATACTATATATATATAATATATATTTATATATATATATTTATATATACAGTATATATATATAATATATTATATATATATATATTATATATTATATATATATATATATAATATATATAGTATATATATATTATAGTATATATATATGAACCTTTTAGAGTATCGCTGTTCCGTTTATTGTTCACTTCATCAAGTAAATATTTTCCCGGAACAAAATCTTTCAAACCTCACCGAAAAATAACGATGAAGACGACAGTTCTTTGAAAACGCAAGACTCTGATGAAAACGCAAGACTCCGATAATGCTTCGTCATCAACATCAAAACACTCCCGCGTTCAATTACGAGGATGATTGCCCAAATACGAAAAAAAGTTTAATTGATTTACCAAATGAAGTGCTCTACGGCATTTTTAAAATGATATCATTTCAAGATGTATACAATATTATGGTTGTTTTGGCCCCGAGAAAACACTCGGTGAATCATTACCTGCAGGAGAATTATCTAATCGATAAACAGTTGCCGGAGAAGCTAAATTTCGACATGCTTTTTTCGGTAATTGAATCAAACGATGACGGCGAAAAGACTTCTACCATTTTTTTAAACTTTATTAAAAATGCGATTCAGAATCCGTATAATAATTCATCTCATTACGCGCCAACGGCAATAGCCTTGACGTTGACTAAATACATGATCGCCGAATGTCGATCGCCCATCGCTGCTACTGATTCGTTTTTGAACACAATGAGTAACGCGTACGAACATTTGACGACTTTAATTCTTTCGATAGATCATTGTGAAACGGTTATAATATTAACCGATTTAATGAAACAAAAACGAAAACCATTATCCAATATCACAAAACTGGAAATTTTCAATAAAAATGCGTCTAACCTTTTTGCCCAGGAAGAAGGTGACTTTCTCGAAATGATGATAAATATTTCGCTTTTCTTTCCAAAATTATCCACTTTAAACCTAGCATGCAAATGTCGCCAATTTTTTTTAAGAGAGACCCTAAACGATGACGAAAAAGAGTCTTCGAGCAATATGGATTCCCGCCTTATTAAGATAAGCAAGTCGGAAGACGGTTTCTTAGCAGTAGATGACGAATATTTAAAAAATAAATTAATAAATGAAACATTTCCCGAAATTGATTTTTCAACCAAATTGGAGACGATTCAAATTCCTTCGTTCAACCATTTAACTAATTTGACTGTGGATTACAACATCATCGGAAAAATTATGGAGATCTCCTCGTGTTTTAATAACTTAGAAAAACTCGGAATTCGTTTAAACCACATCCATCCTTCAACTGTCTTTGATAGCGATAGAATAATGCTCCTAATTTTGAAAACCAAAGTTAAGGTCTTAGAGTTGATTTTGAGCTTTTACTCGGATGAAGAACTATTTCCCAATTACACCTACCCTTTTTTGTCTGAGATGCCGGGAGAATTTGATAATCCTGTTAGACTTAGATGCATTAACTGCCACGATAAACGTTTAACTAGTATATTCATGGTGGTGGAAGTCGAAAATCGAAGAATAATGGCATGGGAAATCAATGAAAAAGGATTCGAAAATAATCTGAAATTTACAAATACAAACAGAATGGGGAGAGAAGCAATGGAAGGTGAAGAATATGGTGACGCGTATGATACCTCACAGGAGCAACGAGAAATAAGAATGATGGGATATAAATTTTACGAATGTTTTAGAGAGTTTTGTGATAGCAAGAGGATAGATGTGCGAATGTGTCTCATGTGTAAGTCGATTCGTTACGTTATGCTGTTTTTGATGCGCTACCTTTTCGACAAGAGACGACTATTTTATTTCTTCTATGATTCCGACTATATTGGAGAACAATGCAGCTCGCATATTTGTAATAAAAATCACACGAAACTGCAAGAGAAAATAATCGATTGTTGGGATATAAATTTGTTTAGAACCAATATACAAAGGGCGATTAGAAAACCCGATGGTTTTCTAGAATTGAAAATAGGAGATGTCTGTGAATTTAACACTATCCTTCAAAGAAATGAAAACTTTAATACGACTTCCTCCCCTTCCCATTTTGAAAATGTGCATAATTTAAAGCTGGTGGTGGATGAATTTTACAAAACACGCTATGAACCCAAATATTTAAGTTTGAAATTCGGCAAAACATTCCCAAACTTGAAGAGTTTAGAAATCAGATGTAAAAATTATTTATATTTGATTGCCCTTGAATACGTCGATGAAAGACTCGAGCTTTTAAACATGTTTAAAAACTTGAAAGAATTAAAAATTGATTTCGTTCAAGCTTTAATTCCTATTTTAAAAGTTTCTCTAAATTTAGAAAAGGTTACAATATTTTTTGGGTTGAAGGTTATTGGACCGAAGTTTGATGGTATTTCTATTTCTGCAATTTGTAATTTTTTGAACACTTTTACACCTTATCGAGCCACACTAGAACTTAATTTCGATCGTTATTTAGAGCGTCGAAAAAATATTAAGTATTACCACAGTGATAAATGCCACGTTATTGATCGTATACCTATAACGGAAAGGAGAATCGTTTCTATCAAAAACATGTTAATAACTTTGACTGACGCCTCCGGAAATTCTCTTATTCATTGGAATATAAAACGATACCATGGATTTGAGAGCCATGATTTACCCCCTCATTTTAAAACATTAGATGGCTGTGACGAAATGATGCTAAATTTCTTTGAATATGACTTATGTCTGAAACAAGATGTCTACTTTTCATCTTATAGAAGTATGTTCTATTTTTTAGCAAGTTTTCATAAAACTACTCCAAAAATATTCCATTTAATAAATGGAACAAGAGAGGACATCAATGATCATGAATTTTTTAATACACTTTTTAACGTTGTTGAACAAAAAATAAAGAAATTTATAAGTTGAATTCACATGTGCTTTATCGTGTATTTACAGACACACACATACGCATGTATATGTATAAGATTTTAAGAAAAAAAAATTCTAGTTTAATTTAGTTTCGTTTTTATACCTGTTCACATCACATCACCCATATTATAATCGATATCACAAAAATATCGATTATTTGGAAAAATGATATTATAAATATCGATTATTGAAAATAATATAGCAAAATTAACATTTTTATAGTCCGTACTACGTTTTAATTCCTCTATAAATTTCATTATGTTGCTTTCAGCTATTAGCGAGAAAACAAGCCTCAGAAACACCAATTTCCTCCTATAACAAAAAAACGATACCATGGATCTGAGAGTCATAATCTACCTCGTCATTTTTAAATATTAGACCCCTTTGACGAAATGATGTTAAATTTCTTTAAATACGACTTATGGCTGAAACAAGATATCTACTTTTCATCCTATAGAAGTATATTCTATTTTTTAGCAAGTTTTCATAAAACTATTCCAAAAATATTCCATTTAATAAATGGAACAAGAGAGGACATCAATGATAATGAATTTTTAATACACTTTTTAACGTTGTTGGGCAAAAAATAAAGAAATTTATAAGTTAAATTCACATGTGCTTTATCATTATTTACAGACACACACATACGCATGTATATGTATAAGATTTTAAGAAAATAAAAATTCTAGTTTAATTTAGTTTCGTTTTTATACCTGTTCACATCACATTTTTTATAGACCTTTATTTTTAATTTTTTTTTTCTTTTCATGGATAATGATATAGATATACAAATAACAGAATTTTTATTAAAAAACTTTCGTTCTTAATACCAATACGAATTTTTTTAATTAAATAATAAATAAATTATTAAAAATTATAAAAATATTTTTTAAATAATAATAAATAAAATTTCAGTATACAAAAATATTCTAAAACGATAAATAAATAAATTCAGCTAAAAAATTTGTAATATTTTTAAACAACAATATAGTTATTTGCAATATTATTATTATATGGTTTTATTAAAACTAAAATATAAAATGTTTTTCAGCCATGTTATGAAAAAATTTCGTAATTCATGATTTTTTCAGCTCGTCGATCGATTTAAAAACTAATCTAGTAATTTCTTCGCGCTGAAATTCGCGACGTTTTAGGACGTAAACGATGTCTTTGACATCAAATATTAGGATTGCCGTATATTTCCTTAATTTCGTTTTTTAAGTGAATAATATCATTTTGGAATCATCTTCCAAATAATTATGTAAATACGTTTCCTCGATAGTCGTGGATAAAAATGTTTCTTTTCCTTGCTCTTCTATTCTCGTGTTTACGTAGAATGTAGCGAAACATTTTAAGGATCGGTCCTTGATCCCTCTAAATACCAAGTATTTCGTCAGAAAATTATCGATGGTCAGCTTGAGATCTATGAACTTTTGTAATAGGCATTGTGTAAATTGGATTTTTTTATTAAAATTGCGATAGAATGGAAATTGCGGGTTTCAGAAAGTTTTATCTCACCAGATCTCCGGGTAACGTTAGATCACAGACTTTACGTATTTGCATTGTGCTGCGGATTGCCTCTCTTTTCGTGTTTAAACCAACCAATTTATCATTCCTGGAACAATATGTTAAATAAATATCATGTGTCGGAAAGTTCCGGAACCCTCGAAAACAACGGATGACCTTTATATCGCACGCATTTCGTATTAGCGATGGCCGCTGCGTGGCCCGTTTTTTCACTTTCGAAACAACCGATATAACATTCCTGAACAATGCCCTAGAAATTTATCGCTAAAGTGGCGCACTTAAAATGGAACGAGCGCCTTAAGCGGGGGTCCCGCATATTGATATTAAATCGAAAACTGTAGGAGATGGATAATTTTTATCCTTCATATTCGACATATTTATTGTGTCTTTAATCATCTTACACTTCGGGAAATTTCCGGCCTAAATTCTTTGTTAATAAAGGAAACAAAAAATTCAAATTTCTAAAGGGAACAATCAATTAAAAATTTTGGTACAAACGTATAATAAAGGGAACGTTTTTTTTGTGCCACCACCTTATTATAGGGTTCCTGAAATTGGTGTTTTTGAGGCTTGTTTTTTTGCTAACAGCTGAAAGCAACATATTGAAATTTAAAGAGAAGTTAAAACGTAGTACGGACTATAAAAATGTTAATTGTCAGCCCCTTACTTCACGTACTTGGAAAGATATTACCCCTTAAAAATGGTAATTTGTTATCTTTTACAAATGTTCAAAATTTAGAGATTGTAAGCCTATAGATATAGGTTGGAAATGGCAAATTTAGTGCTAAAGAAATCACAATCTATCTAACAAAGAATAACCAAAGAGATACAAATAGTAGAACATATTAAGTACTACAATAAACTACAATTTTAACTTGCCTGGTCATACAGGTTTGAAAATGTAACAAATATTCAAAACTGTATGACCTGCAGCCCCTTACTTGTGCTGAAGAAGTATTTTACCGAATGATCTGATTCGTATATTATCTTCTTATTGGTTGATCTTCGGTATGTAGAAACTAATATAATAAATGAGTTATTGTCACTACTTTATGATTGAATGATAAAGTAATAGATCACCTAATAAGGTTAGTAATACGGACTAAACTTTAATGTCCCCTATAAATAATAATAAATGATATGTGGGTAGATTTGAGAGAGGGTAATAATAAAATTAAGTGTGTTTTACGTACATAAAAATGTTTGAATTATCATTGCATAGTTTATTTTGTTGATACACCATTTAAAATATAAATACAAAATAATACTATTTGAATATTAATTATAAAAGTATACTAATATTTTATAATTATAATCTTAGTTTTTATTATATTATTAATAAAACTATCATATTATAATTTATAATTATAAATTAATATATATTAATAATAATTTATATCAATATTATAATATATATACTAATTTTAATATAATTTATATAAAAATTATAAATTAAATGGATATAATTAAATAACAATATATAAAATATATGTCCTTTCAGATATAAGCACTAATATAATGTATTCTTTCATAAATAATTAAAATAATTAATATCTTAAAATTATAAATTATATAATATAATAATAAATAATAATAATTATAATATTATTCAATATTTATATAGATATGTGTAAATTAATCTAGAATTTTTATTATTAATCAGACATTAATTATTATTACGATTATTATTGTTATATTTATATTTTATGGAGTTTTTTTTTTTAATCATATTCATCCAAATAATATTGCTACATGAATGATCTCTTGGCAACTATTCTTGATTGAAAATGATTTTATTTTTAACAAATACAAAGTTTATCAGTGAGTCTACTATATATATTTATTAATATTAATTAATACTTAATAATTTGTTAATATAATTATTATTATCCACTCATTAAGATATTAATACATCCGTCAGCATCAATGAAATACGCTATATAATAATGAGATACCATAATTAACCTATATTTTGGAAATCACTGAGACCCGTCTTAATAACTAGCCATTCTTTAAACTAATATCTGTATATATGTGACTATAACCAACTTATTTTATCAAAATGTATATATCTTACTGGTGACTTCGAGATAAAATGACTGCTATTCACTTAACAAATGAATTTAGGTTTATGATTTAGTATATCATCATTATTAACTGTTATTCAAAATATTTATACCATATTTTTTACACACCTAAGCTATGTATAATATTTCTTATATTATATTTAAGTTTTTTCTACGAAACAAGCGCTTGACTTTCATATATATTATACCTTTTTGTAGTGTGGATTGGAGCGAGGTTTGAGTTGATTTATATCTCCATACCCTGCGTAAATTAGAAGCGGTAGGAGTGGTGTGAGTGAGAACTCCTCTTCTATGTGCGATCAGTAGGCTTTGTAATAAACCTCTTTTTTATATCTTTATTTAATACAATAATTTACAACAGCAAATAGTGTGTGGCAGGAAAAGGTGAGAGTGAGTGGTTTCACCTGTCGAAGAACGCCCTCGGAGGGGGGGAAAATACTCTTTATCACCCATTGTCAAGATTTCACCCGAGTAATAAGCTGAGAGAATACTCAACCAGTGATCATTATTAGTGACCCTTTCACATAGAGCCAGTTCATAAAGTTAACCTTTCCTATATAAATTTTTTGTGGAGCGGTATTATACTTCCCTTGGTATTTTCCTACACCGACTTTTACCAAAAATGACGAAAATTACCTCAAAAAAATAAAATAATTATAAAATAATTCTCATAATAAAAATATTTTAATAAATTTAATTAATTGGTTGCCAATATTATATTCTTTAATAATATAATTATTTTGAATTTTTTGATAGCATTTCCTATATAGAGTTTGGATGCCATGCCTTCATTTTAATTTTCTTAGTGTTGTTGGTATTATCCGTATAAAGTTAACTTGGAAATTATTAGACAATTAATCGATTTTTTAATAATAAATAATAAAAAAATAAAATTTAATATATACGCGCGTGGGTAATCCGAGGGTGTATTCCGTGAAATCATGTTAATACCGACTTCATATTACTACACTTTATATTTTACAAAAAGAAGCTACTAATTTTAAACAACAATGTTAAATTTATTTATTTTATAGTTTTTATTTTGTAAATATGTAATCATTGGTTTTAATGTTTGTATTTTAGCACATTATATCTATATAATATATTATTTTTAAAAAAATAAGAGAGCATAAAAATAAACTATAAAAAATAATTAAATAACTTCGTGATCTTGGAGATTCGTTAAAATATATCCTAGATTTAAGTTCTGATCATATATGTTTTTCATCTGTACTGGTAATAATTTATATTTCTTAATATATTTATCAATTTAAATAACTTATATTTATTATAATCTAATATTATATTAATTTTTAATATAATATTTATATATATAATATATATTAAAGTATTATATATTATTTTTAAAACTATATATAAACTATTATGTTATATAATGATTATAGTATTAATTATGTGTTCTCAGAATTAGAGTGGCGCCATCAAGTATTGGCTGGGTAAAATGGACGGCTCATCATACAGGCGATGATGGAAGTGCTTTTTATAAATTAAATAAGGCAGTCTAATCTTAATGTAATTCAAGATTTTTATCTATATATCTATTACCTCTTATATAAACTTTGTGGAATCAATTATTAATAAAGGTTTATACATAAGCCTAGTATACCTATAACCCACTAACGTAGATAAACGTGAGGGTGAAATGCTCGGAATCAATAAAATAAAAAAAATAATTTTCAGCCAAGGTAGCATCTGTGATAATCTACCATATATATAAATAGAGTTCTAATAGGTAGTCGATAAATGATTTTTTTTTATTTTTTATTTTTTTTATTTTTTTTTTATTATTTTATTTATAAGATTTGTAATTATTTAAGTTTTTATCATAGATTTGAATAAATTATATTAATATTAATTATATATATATATATTTTATATTATGTTAAGAGTATTTGAATTTTTCGTTGCAATGATTTGTTTTTGTGGTGCTTTCCTTGTTATTCTAGGAAACAGGTGGAAATCAACACAGGGGGTGCGACACGGGCAATAGCCCTATGTTTCATCGTATGCGGGAATGCCTTCTCGTTTGGAGGTGGAACAGTGTGGTCCGTAGCGAGTGAAGGAGGAGGGTACCCCCGCAACACTGCACCGAAAATTCGAACGCACGACCATCTGCCATAGCCCGCAAAATACAAGTAGTGGGGGGTTCCCGGAAGACCCTCCCCGGAGGGGGGGGAAAATCGCGTTCGCTATCTACCTCCGTTTGAGCCACGGTCCAGTAGTGCCGTTCCCTGAGGATCCACCGAGATAAAGACCTACCCTGTGACTATCACTAACCACTTTACTAGTAGATTCCGGGTATATATCAAAATAATCATAAATATATATATATATATATATATATATATATATATATAATATATTATAATACTAATACTACCTTTATATGGGGTTTCATAGTATTCATATTACCAATTAAACCCATTTATTCCTTATAACGTCCTTATTTTAACCCAATATGGTAATTTATATACATATATATATATATATATATTATAATATCCCGGAGTGATGTGTTGACGCCTATTTTCCTCAACGACTCCGAGTTTAACGTGCACCCTCATGATTCAATTGTGTAGGGGATTGTTGTGGTACGAACTATGTTAGTGGTTGACTGTTGGCTTAATTTGATCTGTGTGTGTATTTTTGTGCAACACATCTGTTAGGGGCACCTACTCACGGTCGATGCAGGCTCTCTTTTGTTAGACTCTCAATCTTGCGCAGGGTCGCTGGTGGGCACCTATTTTTATCTCATTCTCTAGGGGAAGTAACTAACCGCAGCTCTACCAGTCCACAGAACACAGTTACGGGCCGCTGAGCAGGCGAGTGCCGCGCACGCTCGGGTTCCGCGGTTGATAACTCGTTTTTCACATCCTCTATTATAGTTCGTCTCAAGATTATATATATACCCGCACGCTATTAAATGTTAAGACTTAATCAGTCCTCTTCACTGGTAAAACTCAAAGGATCAGTATAAATCTTATTATTATACGTTTATATAAGATCATAATGTAATAATCTAATATCTATATAATATATATATTACTCCATAATGTGAGAGAGTGTGTGTGGGTGTGATGTCTTGTAGTGTGATGTCTGGAGATCTGTTCGATCGTGTAGCTCGGTAAGGATGTAGTGTGGTGTGTCGCGTGTGATTAGGCTGAGACGTTGTATGTATGTGTTTGGCTAGAATCAACCAATATCTGGCGAGGGGAAAGGCCTAGAGACTGCCCCAACAGGCGGATCGAGTTGTATGGTTCGGGTATACTAACATGGGCGACTTGACACGGATGAGCGCTAAACACTACGGTGATAATGTTAAATTTCTGTTATGAAGCGTTGTTACCGCAATAGTGTGAGACGCGTAAGAGAAAGATAAGTAAGGGTGAGGGGAGGTTTAATGGAGAATAACTAACAACTAATTAAAAATATAGTAGATTGGTAGGTCCACTAATTATCAACTGACTTATAGACAGGATAAGAGATGGATGCCCGAAGATAGCATAATGTTTATGTCGGGTTGTTGTTTGTTACTTTGCCTTGAGGCCCCTACTATATAGGGACAGTTATTGTTGTGGCGCCAGAATAGACGAGTGGGAGGACCGGACAGAATGAGGGCCGGTTTTCTTCCTCAAAGAAATCTATAGACGTTCAAAGAGATAAGAGTGACAGTTTTTCTCTTAAACATTTCCTGTAATTGCTAACCTTTTGCTAGACATTTAATGTTGAGGGGCTGCCGTAAAAACAGCGTAGCAGCACGTATTGGTGGAAGGCGTAATAATACGGCGTGTTTCAATTCGCCTTAAGAATTCCACACGCTATAAGGAAGAACCACGGAAGAGAGAATGTTTTTTTTTTATGAACAAGTTCGCCCAATCCTGATTATGTGGTAAATAGTTAGATGAGTTTTAGATAATACGACTATATTGTGTGTCTGAAACATGTCATGGAGGAGACAGCTTGAACTGCGAAACATTAGGAAGCGCGAGGATGCAATTCCTAAGAAGAGAAAATGTACCCTTTAAATTGGTTTACAAATTTAGGGAGATAGCAAATGCGTGAACAGCCTAAAATAATCGCTATTTAAGTCTTTGAAAAGAAAATAACGTTGTATCGTTAAAATATTTTCAGCACCAATCACACGCGACTCGGCGGCACAGCAATATAGGGTTGGTCTGGATTGTTGCGGTTCAAGCAAATAGGCTTGGGGGGGAGAGATAGATATGGGAGAAAACATACTCATTATCTTGTTTTCCCTTTATGTTTGTGAATTCAGTTCATTTCAGATGTGGGTGTGTCATTCAATACAAATTATATAATGAGTCCCCGTTCTGTTTGTTTTTATTTATGTTTGGATATATGTATGTTATTGAGTTAAGATGGTTTATACGAATTCTCAGTACTTACTCAATCTATGGAATTTGTTATCCTTGTCTCAAAGACACTGTGTCGCCCAGCCCTAAGGAATTATTTTTCTCCTAACCCAACAGTGAGATGAATGTTGTGTCAATAGAAACCCACGCACGTGAAAAAGCTGAGAACATATCAGTGTCGCTCAATTGATTCGGTCTATATATATGTTGATGAATGGTGGTTTGCTGTGGATGTTATTTATGTTGTAAAAATCTGCTTAATCAAAATTTTTCTCTTCTTTAAACCTTTAATTTTTGAATTTTTGGAATTTTTAAATTTGAAATTTATAAAATTTATTTTTTATAAAAAGTTTATTTTTTGTGATTGTTTTTAAAAAAAAAATATATGAAAACATCGTTTTAGATCTATGAGTTAACTGAAGACCGCTAGATTGAGAGTTATAGAAAGATAGGGAGCAAGATTTAAAGGAGAGAATGTAAGATAATATTATTTTGTTATATATTATATGTAGAAAGATGTTCTCTGAATATATAAGTATCCAAAAAAACTGAAAAAAAATGGCTCCTTGATATATTGCTTAGAGGAAGAAGAGAATGTTCAATTCTTTAGATTAAATGTGAGGGAGGTTTCGCCATATCTCAGTTGCAGATTTGGAAAGTGGGAGTACTTAATTATTAAAGAGAGAAAAGGAAAATAGTTTTGTCATTACATAACATGCTAGTCGAAGAAAAAGATAAATTGTTCTTAGACGAGAGGTTAGGAGAAAAAGTTATATTTGAGGGTGGTTTCACGAATGAAATAGAAAAAACACATAGTTCATTCATAGCATAATGTTATAGGAAAAGTTGGCATAAAGATTAATTGGGAAACTTGCGACACGGTGCAGTAAAAGAAAAAAATAAAAGAGGTTATTAAAGGAGAGAGAAAGAGAGAATGAAAAAGAAACGATCCCCTGAGCAATTTGTATTGGTAGAATAAATGAAATATTAAAATAAAGGAAGAGGGAGGGCAAGACAGCTATGACCACTCTTATTAGTTAGAAGAAGAGAAGAACGCTTCGTGTTGATAGTGGAAGCAAAGGGTGAAGAGATGTACTGAGGATCGGTGAATCTACCCTGTGAACTAGGTATTGATTCATTCGGTGGAGGCCCTGTTTGTTAGATTATCTCAGAAATTAAAGTATCTATAAACATGAAATATTATTCTGAACTTCTATATGAGAACCAGCATGAGAAGTATCGTTATGCATTTCCTGACCTGATTCTTGCCACCACTCAAGTACCCCAAATAGGTATTACTCATTGTGTTGGATAGGTAACTAAGAAAAGATAGAGACACCTTGAGTCGCAAAAAAAGATCTATTTTGCGAGAAGGTACCCATGGTGGTGGCAGACCAGAATAACAGGGTTTTTTTTTTCAGAGTTTTTTATAAATCAAGTGAGTTGTAATATGGAAGTAAGTTTGTAAGAACCTTACCTGGAGACGGGCGAGGGGAGGTTTAACAGGGGGTCCTGTGAAAATACAACGTGGCACCTCGGTGCGGTGTCGCCACTTGTGAGACAATGTGATATATGGCCAAGTGGTGTGTGTGACGTGGAGAGAATTTATGGCTACATGGCTAAGGAAATATATGTTGATGACAAAATTGAAAGGCTCTTCTGAATTTTAAATATTCGGGTGAATTAGAGAGCTGTCTAAAGTGGTTTGTGAAAGAAGATTTTTAAAAAATAATGAAATTAAGACAGTCCAAGACTTCATATTTCTTGGATCCAGAATATCTATGCAAGTTGATTCAACTTGGATTCTTTTGCGTTGTTGTTAATCGATTTCTCTATGAAAATGAATGTGGAGAAAGTACCATGCGCGAGTAGGAGCAGGGATATGTATAATATGCCCCGGTGTCTTTTTCTAAATATACACACGCGGAGATCGGGGCGACTGTTTCCCAACACTTATAAATTTTTAAAATACCTAATTTTCGTTTGAACTGCCATTAAAGAATATAAAATTAGGGAAAAATAATAACATACCAACTAGCAAAGTTATATGAAAAATAGGAATTGGAGAAAAGTTTCCAAGGACTTGGGAGTCAAGCACAAGTTGGAATGAGAGCACAGTTATGGATTCAGTGCCCCGGAGAGGTACCGTCGATTTGATATTTTCTTATGAAGATGGATGAATACCAGCACCCGTAAACGCATTAGGAGACCACAGTCAGCGGCATATTAAAATGTTAATTGGCTTATTTGCGATTTAGAATCGGTTATTTTGACCACTTCGCTACCTGAGGGTAAAATTAGCTTGGGATATCCACTCAGAGGAATCGTTACTAAATCAGATAGAACCCCAAGTTGATTTCATGAGCGTTGACATAAGGGGACCTGTTACCAGCCGACACACAGTAACCGACTTTAATCTGGAAATGCATGCCGTCTATATCAAGACGTCATGTAGGATAGGTAATACAGTGGTTTTAGGAGTGAAGACGAGTGTTATAAGACTTAGGGAGGAGTGTTTGTATCCACCATATTGTTGTTTCATCATTTCTTTATTTTTATACTCTATTTATTAATCTTCTTCTATATTTTATTATTCTATTTTTTATTTATATTATAATATTATATCGGCTCACCCATCAGCCCTTCCCTTTTCACAATGGGGAAGGTGAGGTGAACTACAACCATAGTGGCTACTATAGGACGTGTATGCGCAAGACGAAAAAATTTGGGGAATGACCTACTATGACATTTTTAGTGAGTGAGGAGAAGAGATTAGTTAAGTCGGATCATGGATAAGCCGCACACTAGACGCAGTCTACGTTATAACCCTCATTCGTCTTACTGAAGCACGCTGCGTTGCAAAGATCAAGGAGAAAGGTATACAGAGAGTACTCCAGGATAACAGGTTTGATGGCAACAGAGACATTATGTGTCCCTATGGGTGCTCAAGACAGACAGACGACGCGTGGGGACTATTTGATAAAGATAATTAATTGTAGCTAAATCAGATCTCTTAGTAAAGTGATTGAAGATAAGCTACGGGATAGGAGAGAACTTCATTAAACATAGAACCGGATATCGGTGGGGAAAGAAATTATATAAAGATACTTTTATCTTATGCCGAGGTAACTTATTTAATTCTATATCTCTAAGTCTTTTTGTAGAGATGTCTACGCTTCAGGTAATAATACAAGCAGACATGAATACTAATGATTGTAAGGTGATGATCAATTATTAGATCAGAATACAGATACATAAATATACAAACAAACTCTAGAGTAGTACATAGTAATTGATTAACTATAGTCATATCCCATTATCGCTAAGAAACATTATTTAGACTATAATCACATGTGTAACATCGATACGACATGGTATAATAAACTACTATAATATTATATATATACTCACGATTCTGAAGACTGTGTACTTTTATACTTTTTATTTGTTTTTTGGTCGGAGTATCATCGTGGTAACATACTTATATATAAATCAACTTAGAAACATAGAGAGTATAAGTTATATTCTAGTGGCGTAGTATATTATATAGCGTAAGAGTATGATATGTTAGTATTAAGTAACTATATGTATTTTGAGGTTTATTTGATATGTATTTTCTTGGGTATATGTGGTTATTAGTATCTTCTAAGTATTTACATAAGCCTGATAGCAGTAAAATATTGGAATCTGTTTTTACTATTAAAGAATGAATGTAAGTTTGAGTGTCTTGCTGTAAGTTTTCGATATATGTTGGTGCTGTATTGCATAGGTAATCAGAGGATTTTCGATTCGAGTGAGTTGAGAACATAGGTCGAGATGACGGCCTAATGGTTCTAACGCACATGTCAGTGATGCCACGGCGTGATTTAACATTTCGCACCTTATTTCGTCTATACTCGTGTTTATGCCTAACATAAATAGCAAGGGATAGAGGATTTCGTAGAAGTTGAGCATAAAAGGAATCTATTTTAACCGGCCGGGAAAATTTCCAACCATAGCTTACAAAGTTACAGTACTTTTAGCAAGACATATTTTACGTAATCAAATCTTTTCTTAAATAAACTTTGGGTAAGACTCTCTTGTAACAGTGACACAAAACAGAGAGAGCTAGTACAATATATTTAAGCTCGTGGTCTTCTATACGCAGCAGGGCTTGCCATGGACAAGATCACGAAGATCCTGCGGAGTCGATATCCACTACATGTGCAGTAACATCACAGTTTATGTAATGTGTCCAATGGACCATCTTAAGGTGGTAGTAGATTTGGCGTCGTGATCGTGAGCTAGTAATTTGGCGACAGCATTGTCCGGAAATCCAGCCGATCCGACGCTCACCCACCAGACGGAACCTCTCTATCTATGATCGTGTGATCAGTATATAAGTAGTTAATCATAAATCTAGTACTCCTGTGATTATCAACTCTAATGAAAGAGGGTTCTTCTATCGTGGGGATTGAGTACAACCACTGAGAGAACCTATCAAAATCGACAGGTAACTTCAAACATCACCTGATCTTCCCCATTATACTACGACCTCCGCACGGCCGCACCTGATATATTCGGTAGTGGTGTGACAACATTTGCTTAATCGTGGGAAGAGTTATAGTATATAATACTTGGATATATTTCACATTTATGACGATATAATTCAAAACATAAAAAGTAACCATATTTCAAAAAACTATTTGCATTTAAACTCAATTTAAGCGTTCTGAATAACCTGTTCTTTCACGTATCACATATATATATGTCTGTTTATTCTCTCTAGGCAATAGTAGGATATTAACAGTAACCTGATTCAATACTCCTTAACTATTAATAGAGTATTTGTATATTTAATTTTATAATTAATATCATTTTCTTACCTTCATTATTTCTAATAAATATACCCTCAAAATTATCATTAATATACATACTGTTTAGTTTTTATTTAATTAACTATATTTGTAGTTTACCAAATTTCAATATACATAATTCTTTCTAATCGCTATATCTATATTTATACTTATATTACTTACTACTATAAATTATGGAGTATATTATTGATTTATGTATTATATATATATCATACTCTATATCATATTATTAATATTAATAAATATAATCTTATTATTTATATTATTATATATTTAAATTTTATATTCGTTGTAAAATAATCTTTTTATATCTTTATATTATTATTTTATATATATATATCTATATATTTACTATTATATATATATCTTATACTATATTATTACATTATATATATATATATTATATACATATAATAATATCATATATATTATATATTTAATATTCAATATTATATTATCTATAAATTACTTTATTATAATTCATTATGAATTCACCATTTCACTCCCTACTCAGCCCTTATATCTAGTGTTATACCTATATACTACCTTCACGCTCTCTATCATCCTATGCTACTTATAAGGTATATCCAATATATCCCATGAGTAAATCTAAGCGTATTTATTTTTTTATGAGCTCCTATATAATTTGACATCTATAATACAAGTGACATCTATTTCGATACTATCTCAATTCCTCACGTCGTCAGAGTACTACGCTATCGCTCAACATCATAGTTATTGGCAGTTAACTTACACTTGTGACTTTGTATAACTGAAATATCATCTTATTGAGATCCATAATCTTTGACAACTCGAGGTAAATAGAACAACATGAGTGTTCTTAATACACGTATTGTCTGCCATTAGCGAGAGTGATATGTAACGAGACTAAATATCTAGTTGCTAGTTTCTTTTTCTCCTCCTCTACTATCACCAATCTATTTCTTTTCCCCGATGAACTAATCTTATGTCCATCTGGAAACATAGAGATCTGGTATCCACTATATATAGCTCTAAAATATATTGGTGATTTAACACTATATAAAAATATCTCTTACTTCTTCGTGTCTATATACACATATATCAGAAAAAAATGTCCTCTCACCCTAACTAAAGTCTCACAAATACCGTATACGTGTACCTATAATATTTATTCACTTCATATATCAAAACTAGACATGCTCATCTACAATTATTAAGCTTCGAAGAAGTCACAATTTTTATTAGTAGATACCCCTTATATCTATCCCCGTGGATCTTAGTCTTAATGTAGTCTTGTGTGGTATCTTGAGTCTCATAAAATAAGTTAATAAACTAGATCCTCGAGTGTACTAATCCCAGAATACATATAAGTGTGAACTATATATATACACTCACCGTAAAGGTATCTAATAATCACTGTCATAATGCACCTTTACTCTTAAAATCTACTAGACAAAAGAAACATATAATTTATATCAATTATTAATTATAATCTACCACTCTCCCAAGCTCTATCTCTAATATCATCATCTTCAAGAGAAAAAATATCAAATCTCGAAGGTATAACCTCGTTAATCAAACAACAATGAAGTATTAGATAATACCATATATCATATGTGCTTCAAATCAAAACAATAATGTTCTTTCGATACTTCATCACACGTCTCTCATTGTTATTTATAACTTTATTATCTCTCCAATAGTGCGCATTTTGGGGCAGTAACGTTCATCGGGGTCAATGTCCGTAACAGAAGCTAGAGTCTCAAGGCGAGTAGAGTTCCCGGGACGTCGGGAGTTTCTGTGAATGAACCAGTTAAAAAGAGTTTGTGTGTCAGACGGGGTGATCGGGCGCTCCTCCAGATACCGCTTACTGGTATGCTCTCGGTGATAACCACAGAGAGTGGGCATAATTTCTCCATACACCAATGCCTGAGAGTGGTGGCGACGCGCAGGTACTGTGTCTCCACTCTACACCTAGAGAAGATTTCGATAGAGAGAACATTTAGGTATCTCATGCCCAATATATATACATTCGGCATTAATGAACCGTCACTCAACATCGCATATAACTCCCACCGCACAGCTCAACCAATCATCATATATATTTGACAGAGACGCATCTCCCCATACAATTTAACAAATATTTCCTCCACTTTATGCTCAATACTAACTTTATTGTTTTATTTTAATATCACAACTACTTCACAATTTGTTAATTCGCAAAAACTCTATCCATTAAATCTACAAATACTGTGTGTGTATTAATACTCCGAAGAGCTGTTCCTTCTGATGTTATTTAAACGAGAATATATGCTTATTCATCTAATATCTATACTTTCCATATATATTCTCTCTATATATAATATTTTATTTAGATATCGTGTGGGATAGAATATGTGTAGATAATAATCTTGATTCTAAGTCTTCCATACGCTTGTTTCTTATATGTAACGCGAACTCTATCAAAATTAACATGGTAATCCATCATCTATATCATCAAATCGCTCTAATTCCTATCATTATTTTACTTCCTTATTATAACTGAGAGTCATTCTCGTGCATAACACATGATACGAACATATGTCTATAGATTAGGGACCTAAGGTTTTTTGTCAATTGATTAATTAATATTATTTTGCGCTTAGTTCTTTACCAATACATATTTTTAGTGTACTCAGTAAAATTGTATTCCACACGATCCTCTAATGCTACCACCTCTCTCGCTCCTCCTCGACCCCGCCAATTTTACACTCCGTTTCTTTATCTCGAGTATACTTTTGTGGCCTCATGTCCTATCTTATACTAGTGAGAGTGCACATGTTACTCTGCACTCATCAGGCGAGTCCTATAACATCTTGTTCACTCCTACGCCTACCTTAAACTTTTATATTTTCTCTCTTATAATATACTATTATTAACTCTTTGGAGCGTGCAACTCATAACATACTGTCCACCATGCAGTTCTTATTCTCATCTTCTTATTACTGCTCGCACAATACAAGCGTTTCTCTCGAGATTCCTGTGTTTGAGTGATGTTTAAGCCGGTCTCATTACACATAACTGCAATTTTACATTCCATAACTGGCTTGCTTATCAAAATGAGAATCATTGTATGTGAGGTGTTCTAAACTACAATAACGATCACTCCTCTTTTATTTTATAAACTCTATTAAATGATATTCAGTACCTCTCTTTCGCTCTAATCTTTTTGCGGTGCCTATTCATTCAACATTACCATGAATCACAAAGTATATATGTACCACTTCTTTACTCGCGTAATGAGTGAATATAATCGATGTAATATATTTCACGCCGTAAACTCTCCATAGACTCTTACCACTTAACCCTCCTGACCACAATATTATCTATGTATCTATTCACTTCCAGTAACCTTCTCATTTTTATAGTCTACGGATAGTACTGCACTGTGGGCCTATCGCGCTTTAAGTCTGCTTTGGTGCGCCCTAGATGTTAATCAGCGCTCATACCTGTTTTCCCCAATTCATCTTGCTAGTTCACGGCGGCCCTATCTTCGTTGTGATAAGACGGTGGTCGGTTGTGAGAGAAGTTTAACTTTACCTATACAATAAATAGGCGCCATATTTAAACTTTCTTTGGTGTGTAGACACGCGAAAAGAACGTTTTAGTTCTAACTCCTTCCCAAAGACGAAAAAACACTCAATGACACAACTCATGTAGATGACGCTATTGAGATGACGATAGCCAGCCACAGAATAATTGTAATAGGTGTGGAGATAAATTATTTTGTCATTCTCCTCATACTTCTAACCTCGCGTCTAACAGGTGTTATTTTATAGCAAACCTTAGGTGGAGTCCAGAAATTATTAAAATATAGAATATAAAATTATTAGAGATCTACAGTCTATTGTATACTAACAGAAAACTTATAATTCCAGATAATATTCACCTTCATTAACCAATTCCATTCTAGTTTTTGGCCCACACAGCTGGTGTACTTCGATGGATAGTTCTTCGATTTTGGTAGATGAGAAGGAAGTTCTTTTTCACCTGACACTTTGCTAGAGAGATAAAGCCCTATTTGGTTATATTGTTGAGATATATATACACAACGATGTGGTAGATTCGCCTTACCGGGATACCCCACATAGTTTGCATGCCAACTCATACTGAAAACATAAAATCCTAACAAGGGCCACTCTAGCTCCGTCCTTCAGTGCACAGGTTATCTTTCATTCACTATATTACACATAAACCTGGAGGTTACTTTACAAATTAAACTCATCCCCACATGTGGTTAGTACTAACTGTTGATCTTAATTTATCGAGTAAGTCACTAATTCATCGTCCATAATACCTTTAAAGTGTTGATCTTAATAATTTCGCAATTCAGAAAATGTCCCTTTGCTCAAGGTGAGCACCATTTTATTCACTTCCCATAGTGAAATATAAAAATAAGATCCGTCATACACATCTTCGTCATGGCAAGAGAAATTACTCTGTGTCCTCCACTATATAAACATAATATACATTCTCTTCTTCCTGTGGTCTTCCTTGGTGTGGTTAGCAATTAATATACACCTGTATATTACCTCCACAACGTCTCTTATTTCAGCCTAATCACCCAGTAGCTATAAGGGGGCTATTTAATTTAATTCCTTCGTAAATAATTATTGAGATAACCAATATATCTTAATAATGTCCATCATTACACTTCACTATCTGTCCAAAATCCGGGACCGTGGTAATCATAGTGGAAAAATGGTTATGATACAACCTCAAAAGCACAGTTTTACACCCCCGTACTCCCATACCTTTCTCTCCTCTAGCTCTCTCCTTTGTATATCAGTTGGTAATCAGTGCAATCCGTATTCTCCTCCCCCCACTCACCCTTCATTCCTCGTCTCAACGACGTCAAGTGACACCAAGAAACATCACTGTCCTCACGTAATCCTTCATACTATACCGCTCGCACAATTCTTCGCTTCAAACAACTCACCTCTCTCATCCTTTCTCTCGCGCGATTCGCTTAACTTTTTACGCGTGTGTGAACCTAGTTCCTGAATAACGAGATACTTATGGCCTCTTCTCTGTTAAGTTCGTGTTCGATAGTCCATCTTTCTCACGTACTTGAGCTAGCTCATCCCAACTCGAAATCAGATCTCCGTTCCTTGTTGTCCTATCGAGTGCCCTTCACAGCGCCTCCGGTTCTGTTGTGACGTCATCATACTGATAATCTCTCTATCCGCTCGTTCTGTGTAGCTCTAGGTCCAAGTCGCGGCGCGTGTTTCTTTTCTATACCTCTAGCAAGACTGAGGTATTTGTTAGCTTTCTCTCTTCTCCCTCGTACTCACCTGTATATCTGCCCCCTCTCTCCTCTCTCTCTCATCATCTCACATATTTTGGTCGTAATTACAATGGCTTATACATAAGTTTCTTTTCTCCAGCTGATCAATCATGCCCAATCATATAATTTATGACCTAAGATACCTTATAAGGTTATACCCATATCTTGTTATAGTGATAGCAGTACGGACTGATTCAGGTTGTTGTGTAATATATATCTATCAGTATATATATAATAAGTACTCTACTTACGAAACACGAATTTCATATTAAAATATATATATTAATATATTAATTAAAAATTGAGGAAATACATACAATATAATTTTTAGGTGAATATCAATAGACTAGATAACTAACTAATTGTCACAATTAATAATTAATTATAAGATATATAATTAAGTTAATCAAATATATATCCACTACTACATACATATTACCGTATTTACAGTAATATCTATTTTGGTGTGCAGTATATATAGTTATATTTTTAAGTTAATTATATTATATTATACTCATTAATATGATACTATATAGTATATATCGCGCCTGCTGATGGAACCTGGTTTAATATATAGCAGACGGATATCTCAGGTGTACGCTCACTAGATGTACATGGATCGTGGGTTTTTCATGATCCTTCAGAGTTCACGCTTTATTCACTCTTATACCGCTCAGAAATAAGCGTTCTAGTCGATGTTTATCACCTTTACCTTGAATAGTGGCTATGCCCTCGATCGTAGTAGTATTACACTTGACTTTTTATTATAAAAAAAAATCAATATATGAAAATAAAAAACCATATATTAGTAGTATATATATATATATAACCTTAATTATATATATATATATATATTTGTGAGATTATTATTATTTAATGCATATTCTCGATTTACCTCATTCATGATATATATTACTGTATATATAGATATTATATTAATATGTATAATACTTTTACAAAATAACTATATTATTATAAAAGGCAATTAATACATTGATATATGTGCTAATAAACCTGATGAGATGTAAACATTTTATATATATGTATGCTTGACATTAGAGTATGATAATCGTGAACAGCCTGAAGAAGTAGGGATTCTTAATCTTATACGAGATGAGACTAGAGTCACAGAAGGAGAAGAAAATCTGTGGGAAAAGTTCTGAGAGAACATAGATAAAAACACAAAATTAATAATAAAAAATTAATGTGGTATTTATCCTTAACTATTGGAAAATATATGCAGAGCTCTAATATATTAGAATATTAAAATGATTAAATAAGTTAAAATTTTTATTTATTGATTAATTGTCTTTCTTTTTAAAATGGGTCCTCAAGACTATCTTGATTTCGCTCTACAAAATGTTCTTTATATTATATTCTGGTTCTATCTCCCGTAGCTTTTAGTATTTTCGTACCTCATTAAACTATGTGACAGCGTAATCGTGTAGAGCTATCTCAAGTGAGTAAGAGATCCACACGTCTAACACTCAATAGATCTTCACTGCATGTAATGGTAACCAGTACACTACCAGCAGTTATGAGGGACCTTCGTTAAAACATCTAACTAAAGAGCTCACCTAAAAATAACACAGATATAACCATATAAAGAGATGAGATATTTGTATCCACGAAAATAAAGAAAAATAAAAAATATTTAATACATAGTTCGAAACCATCTATCTCTGAGAAGAGGAATACCAACTTATAAAATTTGTAATGAATCCACTTTGGAGAAATGTTAAATTATTGATAGATTAAAAAATAAATAATAAAAAAAATTAATATATATTTTTAAATTTGAATTCCTCCAGAAATATGCATACGATTTCTGTCTCAGAAAAAATTCTTTCGAACTGCGAAAAGAACGTTCTAGAGGTATATAATTCCCTTACACACAATACCTTTCAATATAAAATTAGTAAATGAATGTGAACTCATATATACTGAGATATATAATAAAGTAGACCTTTTATAAGGAAAATTTACGACGAGAATTATAGATAATACCTATAACCGAAATCCAAGAAAATAATACATAGGCTACTCTAAATCTGGAATAATAAATATAAAATTATAAATATCGATAATAAAAAAAAGCATTTAACATAAAAATTTATTATACGATAAAAAAATAAGTAAAAAACTTAACTTGGATAGACCGCACTGGTATTGATCATGTGGATATGTGAAGTGAGAACCCATAATTAATTAATTATTAGTTAATTATTCACACTGGAGGTATATAACCTAATATCTTCTAACATTACTACTTTTTATAAAAATTCTTATGTTGATATTATATCCTATTTAATTATAATGATATAGTTTCATATTTAATAAAAATTTACAAACCTACACAGACATTCTATGAAAAGTAAAATGTAATATGTAAAATGATATACATTAAAATTAAAAATTATAATATACAAAAATCGAAT
>JABUQX010033912.1:20000-22500 GCA_015478945.1 Trachelipus rathkii | reverse complement strand
CTCTCCCGCTTTGGCTTTTGTGTTCAAATTTTGAACAATTTCCAATCTTTGATACTTTTTTTTTTCATCGACATTGTCGAATTTTTTTTTTAGAATTGCAAACAAAAATGTCCCACAATTAAATATATCTTTATAATTAAAATTTCTCATTGAATAAGCTTAACTTAAAATTAGTTAAATTAGTTCTCAGAACAAACAAAACATAAAGGTTTAGTCAGAACTTGACTAAAAATATAGCGCAGCATATGCTGAGTATATAATAAATAATATATAGTATATATATAGTATATAATATATAGTATATATATATATATAGTATATATTACTATATATATATATATTTTATATATTATATATACTATATATATATATCACTATATTATATATATATATATATATGTGTAATATCATACTAAAATATTTATAATAGTAGTATATATTGAGAACTGAATAGAATAAAACAGGAGAATAATGGATTTATTTTATAGTAAAATATATATATATATATATAAATATTAATATAGTAATATTATATATATGGATATTATATATAAGTATAATATTAGTATATAGTATATATATATAGTATATATTATTATATATATATAGTGATATATATATATATATATATATAAGATAAATATATATATAGTTTATATATTATATATAATATAATATATATATAGTATATATATAGTATAAGTAGAGTATATATATATATATATATATATATATATATATATATATTTCTAATTCGAAAAAGTCAAAATCCATTGGAACCCACGACACAAATTCATGGCACACGAACATTTTTCTACGGATGGGAGGGGGTAGCCTCCTAAACCACCTGTTGTTAAAATAATAAAATATTGATTCAATATCACGATAACCTTAAAAAAAAGTAAACAATAAATTAACATGTGGCAGTAAAATTAGTATTAAAAGTTGTAAATTTGAAATCTGTGCCGGCTATTCCAGTGGGTGAAGTGTAGCACCAGCCACCGCTAAACAGCCGAACATTTATCCCAACTTCAATTACCCCTAACGCGCATACGACCGGATGCTCGGAAATAGTTGCTGTTAGCCAAATTAAAAGGGGGACGTAATATTTATTACAACAAGCAGAAGGTGAAACCCACCTCGCTTACTTAATAATACTGTAATAAATAAAAAATAAAATAAAATATTATAAACAATGTTGGACAATATAAAAATAATAAATGATGAATGGTTGTTAACTCTCCCAGTAATATTATAAAAATTATAAAATAAATAATCCCTAAATAGATGCAGAAAAGAAAAGGTTTTTCCTTGGTTAAAATAATAATAATAGCAAATTCTTTTATTATATATAACTTCCCATATATATATATATATATATATATATATATATATATATATATATATATATATATATATATATATATATATATATATATTACTTATAACACTGAGTGAAAGATATTTAAATTTGTATATTTATCTTTACTTAAATTTTTATATTTATCTCCACTTGAACAGTTAATAGAAGAATGATAAACTATTCAAATAACCATATTGATACTTGAGCTTACGTTCTCTGTATTTATTTCGTCATCTAAGTTGACAGTAAGTTCAAGAAATAAAAATATGTCGCGTATTTAAAAAATATTAATTTTCTCTGAAATGCAAATAGATCAGTTTTTAAACAGCGATGACGCAAAGTTTGAAGGGGATAATAATATTTTTCTCTGCTTGCTACACAGAAGAAATTAGAAAATAATGCTTTCAAAGCCAAGACAAAAACATTCTTTTTTTGTTAAATAGTTATGGTATATATATATATATATATATATAATATATATATATATATAATATATTTATTTATTATTAAACTATATTAAAATAGGATATATATTATATAATATATATATATAACTTCTTTTTTTTTTTAAATATTTATGGTATATATATATAATATATTATATATATTATATATATAATATAAATATATTTATAGTGATATTATATATATATATAATATATATATATATATATATATATATATATATATATATATATATATATATATATATATATATATTTAGATTTTGACCAATAATTCAACTATGAAAAATGAAATTACATGTTGCCATTTTTTATTAAACGACGTTTCTTAACCTAATTTAAACTGTTGTTATTTCTAATATAAAAATAACATAAAATGATGTAAAAACTTAAATCGAAACATAGAAATTGGGCTATTTGCAAAATATATATTTAAAGAAAATGAGGATTATTTAATAAATATTATTTTCATTCATTTAAATAACAGTAATAATTTAAAAATAGACATTTTGGTCAGTTCTAATTTAGTGTTGGCCCTAAATGAAAATAAATTGGTAATTATTAATTTTACCTCAAGCCTTATAGAGAATTTACACATTTTTATACTAAATGAAAGTTTAATATATCAATATTTGTCAAAAGGAACTTGCTCCTGGTAATGATAGATTGTTTA
>JABUQX010033912.1:0-10000 GCA_015478945.1 Trachelipus rathkii | reverse complement strand
GATAGCCACCTTCCATGTCATTTATGACAGAAGATTTTATTTGAAGTTAATATTATTATGATCAATTATAATATATTATCTAATAATATATGTTATTAAAACACATATATTATTACTAAAGCAAATATAATTAATAATAATAATGATTTATATTATATATAATTTAATCAATATTAAAAATTCATAAATTAAAATAAATTAATAAATAATATAAAAAATAGAAATATTTTATTTATTAATTATAAATAATAATAATTTTATTCACTCTTATTGTTGTATTTCATTAATTTAAATCTATAAATAAAAATAATAAAATTGTTTGAATTGACGATTTAATTAGTCTCGAAATTTTTGAATATGGAAGTAATAGTTAAATTATTTTTATTATTAATAATTTTTATAATATTTTAATTGAATATTTTTTTTATTTACATGTCTGTTCTAATAATAAATAATTTATTATATATTGTTTATCTATATAATATTTATATTATTATATATTATTATTATTAATATTATTAATTAATTTTATTATTATATTTTATAATTATTATAAATTATTATTATATTATATCTTATATATTATTTATTTTATATTTTATTATTATTAATTATATAATATTATTATAATATATTATTATTATAATATTATCATTATTAATGTAATTACTAAGTGAAATATTCCATTATGGAAATATATATATTCATAAAAGTTATAATTAATAATATATTATATATTAATATATAATTTATTTATTATAGTCCATTAATGGTGTTCATTTGACAAGATTGACAAGATATCATTTTTCAACAGTTATTTAATTGCCAAGTATTAGAATATATTAAATTATATATTAATTTTATATTAATTTATATATTAGTTAAAAATTTTTTATGGAGCCTTCAAATTCGAAATCTTTTCTTTCTAATTAATTTAATTTTCCTTCAATAATACTATTCTTATGAATATAAATAAATTATTATAACAAAAAAGGGGTATAAAAGCAATGAAAAGCCATATATTATATTTATAATATCTTCATATTAATAAAATAAGATACTTACATACTCTATTCTTAGGAATAAGATAAATAGGTAGATATTATAGTATATGCTAAAAATAATAAATTTATTAGGCAATAAGAAAATTAATTTCCGGACATATTAAACTTGTATAATTACAAGTTATATAATATAGTTAACTAAATATTATTATAATATATATTAATTTTCCTTTGTAATTTATTGAACTATACGAATATTGACTATCCGTTATTATAATTTTTCATATATTATATTATTTAATTTATAATTATTAATTTATTAATATCTAGTTAATATTATTATTATTAATTATTTGTATATTTAAACTACCTATTATCATTTTTTGATTATTTAATTTTATAATTTTTATAGTATATTATATTAATATTTATTATTATAATTATATTTATATATATATTATTATAAATTATTAATTTAATTTAATATTTAAATATTATAATAATATTATAATTATATTTATAAATTATATCATATTATTAATATTATATAAATAATTATATTATTATATATTTATATATATATATTATTATTATTAATTATTATATATTTATATTATATTTATAATTATAAATTAATATAATTAGAGTATATCTATAAAATATTAAAATAATTTAATTAAAGTAATAAAATTAAAAACTTTTTGATAATATTTGATTAATTATAACTAATTATTTAAATTTTATAACATTGTATATTATGTATAATATTGTATGTATTATGTATGTAATTTAAATTATTATATTATATCTTTCAAATTGAGAAAATTTAATTATTATTATATAATATTTATAAATATTATATATTATATATTATTAATTATTAATATGTTATAATATATATATTATTATTATTACAGTATAATATATATATATATATATATACAATATATTACCATTTATATTATATAGTTTTATTCTGAATATAGTTACATCAAATGTATAACATTATATAATATAATATATATAATTATATATTATATATTATTATTAATTATATATTTAAAAATATTTATATTATAATTGTTAGTAGATATAAATATTATTTCTGTGTAAGATTTTACATATAATAAGTTTTTTGTGAAAACAAATTATTGCAAAATGGCTATTAGTTAGAAATCAACAATACAATTTAATTAAATTATTTAAATTCAATTAAAAAAATCAGTCAATTTTTATACAATAAATCCAATATGAAACATCAAAATACAAACAATTTGCACCAATAATTATAATATTTGGAAATTATACAATTTGCAAGAATAAATATATAATATATTATATATTATAATTATATATATAATTTATTTATATATATTATAATATATATTATTAATTATATTATTAATTAATTTATTAATTATTTTAATTTTATATAATTTAAATTACATTTATTGTTTAATTAATTACCGACTATACCAGGTATTGTTGTACTATGTGCATTGCGCACAATCTGTGTTTCCAGACGTACTCGATTTCCTCTATGTATAGTCGCATGACTTTGGTAGTCTCCATGGGACTCAAGTCAGCCGAGTTCGGCTTGAGTTCACAAATGTACGCACAAACTTGCGAGACCTTGATATATATATACAATAGTATTATATATACATGTCTTATATATATATCACCTTATATAGATATATATATTATTCTAATAATATATGATATATATTATATAATATAAACTATATATTATATAAATAAATATATATATAACGTTTATTATGAAAAATACAATGTGTATACCTAACCACATATACTTTAATCCTAACACATATGACTTTATATTTAAGCTCTCTCTCTTTAAATGTTAAACTATGTATACAAGACCTAAATACATACAATTGATGTAATATATTTCATAGAGGTGCCGTCGGCATAGAAACAACAAATTTGCTTAAAAAGTTTAATGTGAATTACAACGGAACATGGATAGCTATGGAACCTAACTGCAAGATTGGGTCTGTGTTTTGCAGCATTAACGCAAGGCCCGATACATCTAGAATTGGATTGGTGATCTGAGTCCCAAACAAGTAAGAGCTAACGTATGTATGTTTGTTTTTAAGTTTAAAAATTGAATCTAAATATGTGTATAATTTTAAAAGTAAATAAATTTAAATAAAATAATAAAGAAAGAGTATGATACACGTTAAATTATAATATAACCGTATAGATTTATGTACACAATATTATATATATATATATAATAATATTTTAGTATATTAATAATATATATATATTATATATATAATATTATATATCTATAAATATATATATATATAATATATAATATTATGAAATATTAAATATATATAATATATATTAATAATATATATAATATATAATATATATATATATTAATAATAGATATATTTATATATATATAAATATATTAATTATATATTTAATATAATAATATTATATATGTTATTAACGCTTTACATTATTCTTCAATATATTTTATAATTTATCATCAACAGCTTCAAAAAAATTGTTGAAATCGTTCGTGCCTTGAATATTTGTGAAAAAACTGATATTTTGCCACATACCAGACTAAATGGTCCTTCTTCAATTATAGCCAACACTGACATTTCTACAGAAACCAGAATTTAACACTAAATCATTCAATACTTATGTGAGAAAACTAATATCATGTACCTGAATCCTCATCAAAAGATGAATTTAAAACTTAAAACTATATTGCCTTGTATCGCTGCGACTCAATCTTTTACTACGATTGAGTATATATTTAATTAATATATATATAATATATATATATATTATATATATTATATATATATTATTTATATTATTCAATCCAATTCACTTATAATATATAATATATTAATATTAATAATATTATTTATATATATTTAATATATAATATATTAATAATTATATTTAATTATATATAACTATAATACATATATATATATTAATATTAATTATATATATATAATTATTATTATATATTTATATATATATATATTTTTTATATATTATATTAATATATATATTAATATATATTAATATTATATTAATAATAATATTATATATAATATATAAATTTATATATGTTATATATTATTATATATATTATATTTATATATATATATTATATATATATATAACATAAAAAATTTAACAAGAACCATCATTACTGGCAACAACCTAACAGTTCACCACAAAATAAGCCTAATATACGAGTATATACTCATATTATGCACGTCACTAATCAACACTTGAGACTCTAGTTTGTCGCTACAAATATAAAACGAACAAAATTATATATATCACAAAATCTGGATAATAATACCATAATAATATTATTATATTATATATATATATATATATATTATTAATTATAATAATATAATAATTATATAATTATCTATATATATTAATATTTATATATTATATACTATATAATATATATATTTAATTATTATAATATTTAACTTATAATATATATATATATATATTATTTATATATACATTTATATATATTTAATATATATAATATTATATTATAGATATATATATATTATATATAATTATAATATTAATATATATAATATATATATATTAGATATATATTATAAATATATTATATATATATTATATATATATTATATAATAATATATAATAATTATATATATATTATTATTTATATAATTTTATATATATATAGTTATGATATTTTATATTTAAAAGTTTCATTTATATAGTTTTAATATTATTAAATATTTCATTGATATTCGAATTTGGCATTTTATAGTTTTAAATTAATTTTGATCTGTTTTTCCACGTTGTATTTTAAATGTTTAACTTTTTGTGATTTGAAACTTTACATCACTTGGAATCTTAAGTTATAGGTTATAGTATTTGATTTTTATTCTTTTAAACAATTAATTTTATAATAACCATATTATAGTGTATTTTAGTTTTTCTGTTTAAAATTTAATATTGGATAACGTATATAGTTTATTTTTTAGGTTTTTAAATAAATTAAATCCTAAAGTTTTACCACCAATACACAACTTGGGTATATACTTATTTATTTATTTCTTCATTAAGTTATTAGTTATAACTTGAATTAGTACAATATATCACAATCGCTTGAGTGGTGTGTACTGGTGGATTGAGTAACAACGTGGCAAATTTTTATATAAAACTTATTTAACATATTATAACTAAATTATATAGTTATTATGTGTTTCTTTTAAATTAGACATTTGAGATAAATAACTGAATAAAGTATTAATATTTGTTATTTAACTATAATATCACAGTATTATCACCTATCACCTTGAGATACCATTGTTATAATAATATTTATATTATTTTTATCTAAACATTAGGTTATTTAAGTTATTTAATTTTGATAAGTACTAATACATCGACTTGAGTTGTAAGTTGATAGTGTTTGTGTTGGTGTGTGTTAGTTATAGGATGTGGTGGTGTGTGTGTGTTGTTTGTGTGTGGATTAAGTGGAGTATAACCGTGATTAATATTTTTAAATCTATTTAGAGCTGATGATGCGTTGTTTTTGGGTTATGCGATGCGGCTGATTCGAATGTAACAGGTCGAATAGTAGAGTGGTGGGTGGGGCGCCGGCGGGGGTTTTTCTATTGACTTTTGAGCTAACGGTTTTAGCGGACCTCTGACGATGGCTAATTAATACACGAATGTCTGTTGGTATAAATTATATAATTACTAACCTATATTGAAATCTATTATAATCATATATCTCTATAATGATACCTAGATCAATTTATTACTTAATTATATTAGTTATGATGACATCAACAGTAAATGGCTCCAAGGGATCTTTAATCACAATAACTAAAACTATAAATATCATACTATAATCTAACACTTATAACTTTATTTATTATCTCATAAATTATTATTCCGTATTCTAAGGTATGTGAATGTCTGTAGCCCTTATAATATAAAACATAAATAACACATCTACTGTTAACAACGTCTCTGAAGAATCTGAGTTGAAATCTAACCTAAAATATTTCGATGTTCTGTGGCTTATAAATCTTTATCTCCCTACTACTTATAAATTATCTTGAAGTGGTTTCCTGCATACTATGCTAACCCTTAATAGAACAAGATTTTTCAAATTTTTTTTTTATTCTCTTATAACTTACTTTAAACTTCTTTCAGATGAGACCAAGTTATCAACTCTTTTTCGCATCCGAATATAAGCTGATGAATCTCATCTTATTTATGGGGATTTCACAATCGTACACCAACACTGGAGTTGTTAAGGGCCCTCTCACACTTAATGGCAGGCGTAGGTAGGAGGAGGCATAAAACATTTCCAGATATTTACCCTCAACCGATATCTGGAACAGTTAATTTAAAGGAACCCTATACACTCAAATTTCCAGAATCAGATACCTACAATTCTTATGAATACGCTCGACTTATGATATTTCACCATCATACTTCCTATCTCGTATTAATTAAATAAAAATTAACACCTAATTCCTATATTCATTACCTCACTTATATATATTAGGTAATTAATAATACTACTTGATATACCAAACAAATGTATCAATATTAATGTAGCTATCTTAATTATAACACAATTTCTCTCTAACAGCAGCTCAACCATTGCACCTTAAAGGTAATTTTTTACGGCTACACTTAAATTATAAGGGCTAATGTTTGAGGGGAATTATGCGTTGTTTTTTTTGAGCTTAACTACTCTTGTAGAATAATAGAAAATCACTGCTTGTGAGCCTCTCCCAGGAGGAGTGAGCCTCGCGGGTCGTGCGGATCTACTCGCGGCTCGAAAAAGGTTTTGGGGGCCGTATTTAAGAATACAATCCGAGGTCGGGGATAGAGCTATGTGTTTTTCATTCCCATCTTCAAGCCTAAATACTTTTTCTCCCAACCACTCCTAATGGTTCGATTGAACCGATTGGTTCTCCCTCGAGCATTAAAAGGAGAGTGAAACCACATTGAGACGTATTCGTGGACATCGCGATTAAAACATCCTCTATATCTCACCGTATTACGTCTCTTACTAATTTATTCTGCTCGGTATCGTTGCAGGGATATATCGCTAATTCGACAGGCTACAGTCGGGCTACTTTTCACTGAAATAACTAGTGTTGTCTGAACAAACTCATGACTTGGTTTTTCCGGCTACAGAATGAGATAATTTTCTGGCCCCGCTGGTTGCCAAAATCTTCCATCCTCACTCACACAACCTCTTCTCGTAAAATCTCTTGTCCGTTTGATCGTACCGGCTTTATTGTCGATCTGACGGTTCTGTTTGACTAAAACTCTGCCCGTCTCTAGAGAGACAAGGCCAATCGGTCCTTGGTATCAATCCACTTTTTTTCATCTATATCTCTACAACCTCTGAGACGATCTCTGCATCCCTCTCCTACTGCTAACCTTCTCGCTCTCTAGGTGACTCCCCCATGTATTCCTTTACTGTGTCTACCACATGGATTCGCTCTGGGCGCATGGAGATCGTGCCTTTCCTGAGGGAGTCTATGAACGTGTCAGGAAGGCTAGTGGCACGGATGGCATTCCTCCCCTTCCTCCCCGTTTTTTGAGGGAGTGTGCTTCTGAGTCTGGCGCCTGTTCCTCGTTCAACTCTTACTCTCTATGTCTTTAATAACTGAATACGGTGTTTTCCTCAGTGACTGGAAGCGCGCACATGTCCAAATCCGATCCCGAAAAAAATGGTATTCTCGCAATATGATCCTTCTAACTCATCGAGGCTAGGATTATGTGTTCTCGGACTGTATTCTGGAAATCTAAAAATTCTTTTGAACACTCTTCTTTAAGGTCTCATTTCCCCTGGTCATCTTCGGTAGTCTCATTCCCTCTTCTCGTCCATCTATCACACCAATGGCAGATATGGCTCTTCGTCGCTCGGAAGGCTCCACTGGCTGACCATAACTTTACCTACCTCTAACTGAAAATTTAGTTGGCTTCCCACTGCCCATTAGGGACATGGGGAGTTTGTGCTGTGCCTGGCCCGCTTGACAATCCAAGCTTGTTGACGCGGGTTTGGCATCGCGGTCACTGCCTCCTCTAAAGCTCCATTCCTTGGTGGAATTTCACCTCCTTAATCTTTGCTTAACAGTCGGGTTTGTATAGTTGTTTTCTCTCCGTAATCGCATCTTTAGAATAAAATAGTGCAGCCTCCGTTAGACTGTGCAGACGAAAGCCTGCTATTCCCTCTTACCTGTCTAGTATTTCGCTGGTGTTCCGCAAGTTCCGTTCTTATCTCGCAGCTCTTGCATCTTTACTAGCTTCTTCATCTAACTGACTCTCCTCAAGCTCCGTATCCTCCAACTCCTGATGTCCACTCCTAATGCCGGGATGACTCCACCCTCCGACTTCTTGCTACGTCACTCAAAATCTGGGCCTCGAATCTCCTTGCTTCTAGAGTGTGCTCTCAGTCTTCAGCTTTCGCGATTCTATCCTTTCGCCCATTGGGTATGGGATCTCCATTCCTCGGTGGGGTCACCTGCAACCTGAAAATTCAACCTCTTATAAACTAACTCAAACATTCTCTATCATCTCCTTCTACCTCAAGAACACCTCACCAAACTTTCCTATTTCCTTCGTCACCTGCTCCTAACCGTCTCTCTCCTGTTAGAATATTAAAGACATATCACCACATAATCGTTGGTCTTCAGCAATAACATACAAATTATCTTGGCGAAAGCCTCATTCACCTCTCTCATAACTGGTTGCGTAAAGGTGGGCCTCAGAGAAGCTGGGAGTTCTGTTTTAGGTTTTGGGTCGGGAATTTTTTTCCGTCTGTTCAACAGCTTGATCGCCAATATAATAAGGGACCTTATTCGCCCTTGTATGAGTACTGTTCTTCACATTGTTGGAGGGGGGCCCTCCGGCTCGAGCGCTTCTATGTGGATTGGGTTTGGTCTGAGGAAGTCAAGAGACTATTAATTAAACCCTTTGTCCCAAAATCCTTCAATAAAATTCTTAATTTCTAAACTCTCCCTTGACCCTTCTATCTCTTGTCGACGTGACGTTTTTGCCGCTGCACTATCTTATTGTCTTCTTTTTCCTATAGTAACTTAACATGCGTAGATGCTCCAAGGGGAGCTTTGGCCGCTCTGTATCCACCTTTCTCTCTATTGAAGTGGCTGACGTCTCGATATACAAGTGGTGTGAGCCATTGCTCTCGCTATGAATTTGCGTGTATGTATTTGAGAACCTTCCCCAGGGCCCATCCCTCCTTTTTTGAATAAAAAGGGCTCATGCCGCTTGTGTGGTGGTGGGTGCTGATTCTTTTCTGTTTGTATCACTAGTACTATTAACTTATTACTTAGTATCTCTGTGGAACTCCTTGCCTAATTCATTTCTGATTTTTCCAACATTAATTTTAATCTTCCTCTCTTTAATATAGCCAGCGTCTGCGTACTGAGAGATTATTTCATATATATTTTGCCCTATTAGGCTGGGGCTGGAGATTGTTGGATGAGGGATTTTTCCTTAGTTTATATTTACGCCCCCCTTATTGTATAAATTAAAGTTATATGATTGGCTATTTATAATATTACTGGTATTATATCATATCATATACGTAGTAGTATATATATAATGTATAGTACTATCATATCGTACGAGTATAGTATAGGTTCAGATGATGTTATATATATAAATTACTGTAATATAAATATATAATAAATAAAAATATAAATAAATTAATTAAAATATTAATAATACACATATATATATATATATATTATATATATATATATTATATATATATATACTTAATAATAATAAGTATTAATAATACTTATAATATTATATAAATATTATTATTATTAATATATATATATATTAATTAATAACTATAATATATTAATATATTATTAATATATATCTCATATTATATAATAATAAAATATATATTAATATA
>JABUQX010033911.1:32500-44272 GCA_015478945.1 Trachelipus rathkii | reverse complement strand
GGTTTTCAGTGCTGATTTAAACTGATTCAGCTCCACTGTTATCATACAACCATAGAACACCAGAGCTGTGCAGGAACCAAAGCGCTGAGACAATCAGAGGGTCCTCTGAAAGGAGTACAGTTGCGACTACATCGCCGTAAAGGATTTTCTTAAGGGTTTATTTATTCTAAGGAGGTCGATTCTGAAGATTTTTCTCGGGAATAATTTTTAGAAATTTAAAATTTTCTATGCCTCCATCATCATTAACTGAGTCAATTAAAGGGTTATTCTCCACCAGGGTTCTCCTCCAGAGGACTCAAGTCCGGGGAGACCAGGAGTTTAAAGGAGGATCATACCGCACCTCATCCTTAGCGCAAGGTTTTAAATTTTTACTTACAGGTAGGGATGGTTCCACTTGCATGGACGACGAGGGAGGCCGGTGATTGGTCGGTTGATTTGAGGAATAAGACCGGGAATATACTTTTTTCAAAGGGAACAGTTCTAAGGGAAGAAGGCTCGTGGTCATGATTATGTGACTGGGGAGGAGCACTAATTGAACACCTCATTCCAGCGTGAGGACCACCGCAGAAGGGACAGACTACTTTTCTAATAATCGGGGAAGGGGAAGGAGACTTCCTAGATCGACAATTGGCCCTGATGTGACCTTTCTTTTTGCAGTAACTGCATACTCCCAGATATTTGTAACACTCCTCCATGGAGTGACCTGTTTTTTCACAGTAATTACACAAAACCTTTTTCCGGTCATCAGGCTTAGGACGAGAATTCGAATTATGGTCAGGACGAACTATACTATCATGGTTCTTGTAACTATTGGTGGAATCACGATAGTATCGACTACCATTATTTCGTTCTTGAGGACTACTTTTCTTCTTAGGAGCCTGCCGATGATTATTTTTGGATTTAGGTTTTCGTTGTTCAACGTTGTGATGCAAAACCTCAGTCCATCCGGGGAGTGCAGCATTTATCCGGATAACGGATTCCAAAGATTCGTCTAGGTTCACTTTCATCGCGGTCTTTTGGGCATAAGTTGAATTGTCGATCTCACATGGATTAGTTTGGGAAATGGAATTCGGGAAAACGATATTCTCGCTATCTAAGGAATCCGCAAAGTTCACTATATTTTCCCAGGAAACTCTACTATACCCGTCCAACTCCATCATTTTAATATATTGACGGACGAATGTTTCAATATATGGAGGCAAACTACAAAGGAAAGCTATTCTAAGGGAATCATGATCTCTCATATCGTATCCAGGATATGCTTGACTAGCCAGGCGTTCCAACCGAAGGGCAAACATTTTAATGCTCTCGTTAGGGTATCGATGAGCGGCATGATACTTCTGTATCCTATATTCTTTCTTCTTACGTTCCTCATCTCTATACCAACATACTAGATTATCCCGTACAGAGAAGTATTCCCGGTTATCTTTTATGATTTCACGGTATATGTGAAGAAATTTGCCTTCTAGCTGTCGTCCTAGCAGTCTCAACCATTGGTGATGGGCATTGGGATAATGAAGGCTGCAATAAGCCTCAAAATCAGCTAAATATACTAAGAGATCTTGTTCTGATTCATATTTAAATTTTCCAGGGTCCACAACCTTAAGTTTTTGAGAGTTCTTGAGCAACTGTGTAAGGAGTACAATGGCCTCCTCCAGCATGTCAAGTCTCTGTTTCATTTGTGGCCCTGAATACATAGAAGGTTCATTTGTATCGGGAATACGACGTTCATATTGTCGTTGTGGTAATCCTTGTGGAAAACAACCAGAATACGACTGAGGGTCAATAGACATCTGGTGCTCCGGATACTGATTTACTGGGATTTGGTCTCGGTGGGGTTGTAGCAACCTATTATATTTCTCGGAGAAGTCAGATTCTCCTCTATTTATTGGGGACAAAGATTCTCTAGTGCCTCTACCCATGTCTGTATTTCTCAATAGAGACTTAGGTGTTGGGTGAAGTAATTTACTGGGGGTATAGAATCATGACGAAGATTGGGATTAGGAAGAAGTTGAGGCTTAGGAAGAAAATTATGAGTAGGCATAAGATTAAGATTAGGAATAAGATTAGGATTAGGAATAAGATTAGGATTAGGAATAAGATTAGGATTAGGAATAAGATTAGGATTAGGAATAAGGTTAGGATTAGGAATAAGATTAGGATTAGGAATAAGATTAGGATTAGGAAGAAAATGATTTTTGGGAGTTTCCACATAACTCGGTGGATTATGAGGAAAAGGTTTGGATCGTGGTTGAAATTGGGAAACTCTACAGGAAGTCTAATATCCACTACACAGACTCATCAAAGAAAAAGCAAGTCACGCAAGTATTTTACGCGCAATTTGCAATTTAATCGTAAGACAATCGAAAACGCGTCAACAAGAGCCAGAACTCGAATTCACTTCGACCTCCGAAAAGCAAAACAAACCAACGAACCCAAAACAAACAAGGAACTCGCTATCAATACCAAGTGAATCCCCCAACCTAGACATGACCTATACGACCACTTATTCTTAGGTCACCAAATATGCTTACAAAGGCTTCAAAAAAGCACAGGCACTCCCACATTTCGAACTGAATTAAAAAAAGTCCTTGAACAGAATGTTTGGAAAACCATTTTATAACGTCAGAACAAAATCCAGTGGAAACTCCAAAGGGTGATGTCAGAGGTTATGGTGATTCTAACCCCATTTTTATTTTCCTTCGATGCGCACCTACCAATAACCATAATCCATCAATTCTACACATCATCACTATTCTAACAATTGCTGTATATATTTGACGTACAATCACGCAGACGCTGTTACCACGTGAGACTAACTAGAGCAACAGCCCGCACAGGCACCATGAATCAAAGTCCAACAACTCATACCACCTTGAAATACAATACTCAGAGCTTGCCGGTTTCCAAGTACTGCGCTTCTTTGATTTTTTCAGACATGTGTACAAAAATTTTTAGTAAATAAAACGTTAAATTAAAGAATTTAAAGTGTTGGAGGCAGTTATCCCCCTAACTAACATCTTGACATCTGTCCCAATGTTACAAAGATAACGAAAAGTAACGAATTTCTTGAAGAAAACTGAAGCAGAATCGGTAAAAAAATGAATTTCATTCAAAAATAAATGTAACATCAGAGAATGACAATGATGTGACGTCAAAGAGTACCAATCCTAACATGTGCAACGCAAAGCGCACAGGCCACCTACACAACCAAGAACACGATACCAACACACTGTTCGGGCAGACCACCACTTCAACTTAATATGAATATGTTCAGCGGAGAGAGAAACACACACAACGAACTAAACAGAGAAGAGAACCAGCCACGAACAACACGTACCGACTGGAACCAGATGCACCATAACTCTCAGAATACTACTTCTCGACTCAGCAACGCTACAAAGGTCGCAATCGAAGATGAATAATTCGAGAAAGAACCTCAAAAGAAATATACATAAACGCACACAGAAAAAACAATTAGGTGAATGAACAACAATCGATAGATTGTGGTTTGAATGTCATAGTAAGCACAGGCAACACTGACACCATCAGGGTGTTACGGAGCACCGCGCATTAAGAACTATATTAATCCGATCAATGAGCCAGGAGACCACAATATATATAACAGGAACATCCGACACCTTGGAGCATCACCTAGACACTCCAACTTTAGTGATCAACTATCCAGGCAGCCAAGAGACATATAGAAATAGACAGACTTCTCTATAATATCATTACAATAACGCCACAATTGTAGCACTCACTCACAACATAACCTAACTACACACGAACAAGAGCAAATCCAATATGAATACACTCAGAACCACACAGTTAGCACACACGCGGTTTACCTATACACTACATAAGTAGTATTCCGAGAACTCGCATACTCATACTCAATGCCACGTATTCCAACTAAATATTTCCTTTCTTGGAAGACTCGAATCAGATCCATTCAGATTCACTCTGTAGTAAGAAATAAAATAATACAATAAAAGTTACAAAATATGAGAAGCAAAAAATGTAAAGAACTGATACGAACCACACTAGCAAAAGTTTATGCATTTATCTGAATATCGTCCTAACCAAACAATATATTACATTACGTGGGAGGGCTTATTAAATCATTGTGAACAGTATAAGATAAACACAATCCACTCACAACAAAACTATAGTAAAAGTTATATGAATTGGATTATATAATATATTTTAATTAGATAAATACATTGGAATTATACTTAAAATCCAATGTATTATGATTATGTACATAAGTTCAGGATCAGATTCAAGAGTGGAAACCAAACGAATCCAAATATCATTCGTGCAATGAAGTAAGGGAGGAAATAGGAATTATGACTCAATCATGACAAATATATCATACTTAACTGAAGAGTTTGGGGATAAACAAATAGCTGAATTCAAACAGGAATGAAATCAAAGATTGTAACCAGGAACTGAAACCCGGAACTGAAACCCTGTCAAAATGAAATATAAAGGGGATTACTACAGATCACACTTTATCTTCATTTATAACAGTATATTTTACATATAATATTATATGTACTTTATTACTTTATTGAACTCACCCTTTCAATTTCCAAGAGGGGTTTGTTCAATTACTCAGTAGTTTGCTGGTTCTTTCCGATATGAAACTGGAAATTCTGGACATCTAACTTCCAGTTCTCCAAAGTCCTCGAGTATTTATGAATTTGTTTGTTACAATGTTATGGTACAATCATGTACTTTTTAGAATTTAACAAAAGTGTTTATTTTATAATATTATTATATTTCAAATCATATATCCAAACTAAAAAAAAAGAGAATATAATTATAATATCGATAATTTTCTAAGTTTTGGGAATAACTAAATCCATAATATAGAATATAATACACTCATCGTCCAGGCTGGAGCGTAGTGTCCAGACTGGATCAATGAGAAACCTTAAACTTACAAAACCGTTACTATGGGTTACTTCAGTCGTCAATGGCACAACTATGCACGAACAACACATCTCCACTTTATTATATATATTATAATATATATATACATATATATATATATCATATAATATATATATATATATATTAATATATATATATATTTTATATTATATATATAATATAGAAACTATCCCAACAAAGAGAGATTAAAAGTGGATGAACGAAAGCTTACCAGAATTTAGACATGGCATTTAATAATTGAAAGAGATCTCCCAACTACGAGAGGATAAATATATGTAGTAAGAGCAGAAAACTGCAGATTAAGGTTGCTTATGAGAATCGTTCCAAATTCCATCTAAGACATTCGATTCACTGTTCCCAAATATCCTTCAAAGATTTCTGACAATCTTGAACATACCTTTTATCAACTCGAAATATATACTATAAATATAAAATTATATATATATATATATATATATATAATTTACTAATTATATACTATATATATATATAATATTATATATATATACTTATATATATATATACTAACTACAAAAAAAGCAAACTGGCCTGCATATACTAACTACATATCGAAACCCACATTAACCAAATACAAATCCACGATACAACATCCCTTCACACCTCCATCACTCAATCTTATAACTATACAATCATCAAATTCTGCTCCAAACCATTTACTAACCAAAAGGCCACGAAAAATCATACACCCCGAATATCAGCCAACTCATTTAAAAAAAGAAAAGAGCATCCGAAAACTCAATCCCTATACCCCACATTTCTAACCAAATAAAACAAACCTAAACACCCAAATCCTCTAACGCTATAACCACCAACACTAACAATAAGTTTTCTGAAAACTTACAACAAAACATCTCGCGCATAGACAATAAGAAAACCTGCAAGTCATCAAAAAATTAAACAACTCACGAAACAACCCCCCCACCATCCCACGAATCCCCATCTTTACCCCATAACTCCCTCCCTTCCCCAAAACAACAACTCAGACAGTTTTGTGCTAAACCATTACACTCAAATCTACCTTCTGATAAGTCCAACTACACCTTCTGATAATAGGAAAAACAAAAAACAACTCAGAAAACTCAATAGACCACAACCTCCCACCCCCATTCACAACAATCATAACAGAAACCATTAAACCCTCAAAAATTCAACAGCAACCAGGCCCAGACTCCACATCCAACCATGCACATAAACACACCTCGGAGAAAAAAGCAATCGCTCCTAATCAGACATTCATTCAACAAATCTGCAACTTAACTTACATTCCCCCAATCTGCGAAACAAGACATACATAATCCCCTAAACTCAACCAAAAAAAGGACCCCAATTCCCCCTCCTTCCTATCGCCCAATTTCGCTGCTTTGCTCCATCAGTAAAATGCTAAAAATAAATTAATATTAAATAAATTTTCCAAATCCATTCCTCTCCCAGACTTCCAACACGGATTCAAAAGCAACCATTCTACACCACAGCCCTCACCCCCCTCACACAACACATCATTTAATGGCTTCAACCAATCACCTTCCCACAAATCTATACTCACAGCAATAGACATAAAAAATCATTCACACCGTCGCCCACAAACATCCTTATTCAAAAAATCCTCCACTCCCCCATCTAGAAATAATGACAAAAAATGGCCTTCTCTTCAATTTCCTCACCAACCGTTTGGCAAAAGTCTATACAAAAACAACCTCTCCAATTCTATCAAATTACAAAACGGCGCCACAGAGAGCCATTCTCTCTCCATTTTTATTTTCAACCTTTTTCCACTGCAGATCGGCCCACCCCAACCAACCAAACTTCTTTACTTATGCAGACGACATCAGTTTTATTTCCCAACACCCAGACATTAAACACAGCCCACAACCAATACCAAGAATATCTACATCTATTAGAAAATTGGTTAATCTCTAACAGAATGACCGCATCCCCCTTAAAGTCCTCCATCACCCTTTTAACACATCTGACGTCATCAATCTTCCCGCCATCCCATAATCACCTGAACTTACACCTCCTCCATTAAACAAAACCACCCAAATATTAGGACTTACCTTACGACACTCATGATTTGACGTTCTCCCCACATGTTCGACCAAATCAACTTTCGCAACTCAACGAAAACTAAACAACCCTCCGAACCTTTCCTTAAACACAACTTTCAGTGATAAGAAACACAGCTCACTACTACCTATAACAACTTCTGTAGAACAAATCTAAACTATGCCTCACCAGCATGGTCCCAGCACTCTCAAAACGAACATTTATAATTACAAATCTCTCAAATTACAGCCATCCAGAATTATCACAGGTTGCACTAAAACCCCCCCAATCCAACATTTACACGACGAAACCTCATCCTCCCCATTTCCACACACCTGGAGATGGTGGGAACTCAATTCTATCAGAAAACCCGTAATCCAACCAACCCTTGTCACCAAATTCTCTCCAATCCACCATGGACAAAGACTAAAATCCGCCCCCCTTTCTTCACCAGCCAATGTCTATTTACAACACTTCACAATCATTTAATCCCCCGCGCCCCTCCCAATTAGGTCATGGATTACCAAATATCTTATACCATCTAACCAACACAATCTTCAAACCGCCCACAATAACAATTTATTAAACACCCGCCCTCGCCCAAAACTTTATCCCCTAGGAGAAGAAACGCGTTGTCCATATATTATAATATTATATAATTATATATATATAATATTATATATATATATATAATATATATACTATAATAATATATATATTATATATCATTATATATTATACATATATATATATATATATATTATATATACAAGGTGATTCAAAACCTCTGCCAACAAACTCGAGGCGATAGACAACGATAAGAACAGTTTATTGTTAAATAACCTCAATGTTGTATGACGCTGTCATTTCAAAGTACGAACAATCGAAGGTACACCAGTTTAATTTGTATGTGTCACGCGTCGCATGTAAGTTTACCCCGACGAATTTAGGTACTCTATTTAATGTGTTTTTGTGCGTGCGGTACATGTGTGTACGCTTAACGTCCTTCGGAAACACGTGGCCATACCTTTACCTTGCCCAATTCATCGTTGATTCAGTACAGTGTTGGCATCGATTACGAATGGATCACTAAACTCTTCCCGAGTTAACCGACATGATAATGTGTTACGGTGCGGCAAACGGAAATGGACGAAGAGCGCACCTCATGTACCGGGAACGGTTTCCACACAGAAACCACCCACGACGACAATGTTTTGCTCGCCTTCATCAGGCGCCTTCGAGATAATGGACCCTTCGTCCCCGGTGCATTAGTGGAAGACCGAGTAATACGAGGACTCCTGCGTTTGAAGAAGAGGTGCTCGAGAGATTCGCCAACGACCCGTCGACTAGCACATGCGCCATTGCCCATGCCATAGGTTCAAATTAGTCGTCTGTGGTTCGGGTCTTGCAAGAGCAAAGCCTCCATGCATACCACCTACAGAAAGTATAAGGACTTGGGCCAAACGACTTCGCACCCCTGTGTGTGGCGATCTTTGCCCGGTAGGTTTCTTCAACGGAGAATCGATAATCCTGTCTTTCCTTCCTGCCCAATGTCTTGTTTATATCGATGAGGCATGTTCACCACGTGATGCTACATTAACAGCAGAAGGCAGCCAACATATGGACGAGGACAATCGCACGCAATGTTCATCAGAGATCACCAGGCGAAATTTACCGTTTAAACATCTGGGGTGGAATTCTTGGGGATCATCTGCTGGACCTGTCATCATTCCACACCGTTTGGATGGGACCCTGCGTAACAAGTAACTACTCCAGAGCACGTTTTCCGCAGCTTCCATGGACGAAAACATTACCCCTTGTGACCGCAGGATATGTGGTTTCCACCATCATGGCGCTCCAGCGCCACTTCAGCCACCAAGTACGGCGCATCTGAACAGAGTCTACACTGACAAATTGAGATAGGGAGAAGGGGACCTGTTGCGTGGCCTGCAAGATCGCCCGACCTCTCACGCCCCTAGATTATTATCTTTGGGGGATTTTGTGAAGAGTGTTGTGTACATTAACCCAGGCAACACAAGAGAGAAACTGATTCAGCGAATATTCACTACGTTTGATCAAATCAGACACAGTGAGGGCATGTTCGGTAGAGTCCGACAAGCAATGGCACGGCGATGTAAAGAATGTAATCAGGTACAGGGCAGACACTTTGAACACCTCCTGTAATTTTTCCTCAATAAAAAAATTTCGTATAACTACGCTTACCATTTTGCCTTTACAACCATCGCGTCAAAAACACATACGGATTGTTTAACAAAAAATTATCCTTATTTTACCTTTATCAACCCTCGTAACATACAGAACATAGAATACACCAAAATCTACCGGTTTAACGACAGTAACGACCCGATCAAACAACATCACGTGGTGTACCTTACATCATCCGAAACTTTGAAACGAAGCGTCATTCAACATAGCTTATTTAACAATAAATGTTCCTATCGTTTGCTTTATTCTTATATATAAATTATTATTTATAATATAGTATATATATATATAATATATATATATATATATATATATATATTATATATATCATATATATATATATATATTATATATATATATATATATATATATATATATATATTATCATTATCTTCCTTTTTTCCCCAAGACTGGGGTGGGAGGTCTTGCGTGAAGTGTATCGAAAAGAAAAGAGTAGAAGGAATATACACAAGTCGAAAGAAAGGCCCAGCCTTACCGGCCCCCTCTATACCTATTGGTGAGAACTCGTTCGCAGTCAGAAAATACCACACCTAGAGCTTCATGGAACCGTGACGAACCCGTCACTATGGGCATAATTTATCAGCGTGTAGGGTTCATTCATGGCCAGGTGGGCCCACAACCATACCCCTCACATAAACCTCCCCATTTCACTTCTATTTTTGCACCTTTATCCCGCCTCTGCCAAACTTCACATTTCTCTCCTGCCAGACATTCCTTTAGCTGACTCATTCACTTTTTCTTCGGTCTCCCAGCCGCGTCGATTCCCCAAACACACTCACTTACTATACGATCCGCTTAATCAAACAACTATCATTCATTCCTTTCCACGAATGACCAAACCGTCTCAACGAACTTCATTTATTTCTCTCATTTAATCCCTTTCTTCACACCACATAACTCTTTAATACATTCATTCCTCACATTTTATCAATTCTTCTCACACTTTAACACGCCCCTAAGATATCTCCATCTGACACATTGAAACTTTAGATTATACGTCCTATTCCAGACCATAGGTCTCACTTACTATACGTTAACACAAACCGGGTCAACATACCCTCATGTAAGACCAATAGCGCACTCAAGACTTAGTCCCTTTACATCCACTGACGATTTAATTTGCACCACCCACCTTCCTGCCATTCACAACTTTCCTATTACATTCGGCATCATCCGTTCCCTTCTTCATCCAACGAATACCCAAATTATTTAAACTCAGGACACTTGTTCCAGCTGCTCACACTCTAACATAACTTCACCGAGGACCATCCTCACTCACAACCATAACGTCTACTCATTATCTACCGTTACTTTCAAAGCCCTAGTATGGATTTTTGGTTTTGCAACAGGCTCGCCCTTAGGGTATGAAAAAATAAAGTGTGGTGTGAGTGGATTTCCTTTCGACTTGATACATCGTGTTTGTTTCACTTAACTATTTTATTTCCGTGCGTTACGGCACCATACTCCCTACTTTGGCGAAGTAAAAGGAGGTATAACAAGATATATGTAAGGGGTTTGCCCGTCGCACTGTTGCTTGTGAGGTCGTTGTTGTTTTTGTTTTTTCGAAAGAGGTCAGCAGTAGAATCCTTGGGTTTTTTTTGTTCTTACCGGCTATTTTTTATTTGTGTGTTAGTCGTAATGGATACCTTAGGAACCTCCTAGGATGTTTATTTATTGGTGTTTTTTTTTATTGTTGAGTCATCAACAACCTTTAGTTATGTGCTTCCTTGAGACCGGATTTACTGTCGGTAGTTCTACGATGTTACTTCTCTGTAGATTCTTTCAGGTCTTCCTAAACTTTTTTCATGTTAGTTTCTTTGTAGTCTTTTTGAACTTACATTATTATTCAATTATGTTGCGTAACTATTGTTTTTACTTCTTCTTAAACATAAATTTTTATAATTGATCCGTTTTTAACATGTGTGAATAAACAAAGTTTCCAAAGTAACATTACTAATTAACAACCAGGAAACACACAACATTTTCAGTAGAAAGAATAAGGCTCTTATCCCTATTCTTACATTTGATGTCTCAATGATGAAGATATTTCGTTGCTCCCACTATATTCGTTCTGAAGAGCATAATAGTTACATACGATATCTTGGTCTTTTTTTGAATACTCTCATTGTAAACTAATATTAATTTTCTTTACTGAACTTTATCTGGCAGTCAGGAAGAACAATATATTAATTTTAATCTTCATTTGTCAAAATCATCCAGTTCTTTCTCACTATTAGATAAAATATTAACTTACTTCGATCTAACATTATAATATCATTAATGTGTACATAAGCCTTATTTGATATATTTAAGGAAATGATATATATGTTAATACATATTGATATTTTCTCATTACGTGATTAATTTTGTCATTAACTGATAATACTAAATATATTGCTTCTAAATGATAATATTAATATTGGCCTAGCAACTATCTTGACTACAAATATTATTTGCATTGAATTCGTGTATTTATCCTCCGTTATTAAACTTGAATTT
>JABUQX010033911.1:25000-27500 GCA_015478945.1 Trachelipus rathkii | reverse complement strand
CGGGCAGAAGTTGTGCCTTAACAGGTCACTCAGTCTCCCAAAATGTAACACCTTTTGGATTCTTCATCTAATAATGCCCAAATACCTCACATTTAATAGCCTAGACACATATTAATTGGTGTAAGAGTTTGTTTTGCAACAACGTTTCGGATGCCAGTTATCTGTTGAATTCTATTATAATTGTATGCCAGTTTATATTGTAAAAATGAGCCCGTGCCTTGGTTAAAATAATTAAGAAATTTATACACAATCAAAGGTACAAAGAAGTAAGAAAAAAATGATTGAAAGTTATTTGTTTTTAAATATTGTACTTGTAACTGAAAAATAACCTTTTTGAAAGTCAGTTACCATTTAGCCTCCCATGGCTTACTTTTGGCACATAGCAAATATAGTGGGCTCAGGGATTTCAGGCTAGGTATATGCTTTCACTACCGCCCTTTTAACACCTTTGCTGCAAACAAACACAACAATAACATCACTTATACACAATTAAAAAGCTGTTTCACTGGGTAGCTGTGGATCAAACCAAAACTAACTCTTTCAGAATTATATATATATAAGGTATAGTATGGTGGTATAGTGTTAAGGTATATGGGTTATTGGGTTATATATATATATATATATATATATATATATATATATATATAGGTGGTGTGAAGGTAGATATATATATATATATATCTATATATATATATATATGTATATATATATATATAAGTTATGTTATATATATATATATATATATATATATATATATATATATATATATATATATAGTAGAAATATATATATATATATGGGATAGGTATATATGTATATATATATAGATATAATATAGAATATATATATATATGTATGATATATGTATATATATATATATGAAGTAGGTGTGAGAGGAGTGTGGAAAGAACACTGAAAAATCCAGCACAAAATACACTATACTTCCAAAGAGGTGATGGAAGTGAATGTGTGGGTTTGATGGTGCAAGAAGCGTAAACAGGTATTTCTTGTAGATGAGGTTATTAAAAGAGAGAGGTAAATGTGAGTGAGCTGAAGAATAAAATCTGGTGGTATAGATGAAATTACAGAAAATGGATCAAGGAGGCGATGTAAGAGATTGACGGGATCAAGTTGTGGCCAAAGCGCTTTATAGAGGGTATAGTCTGGCGATTGGAGGAGAGGTAAATAGTACCCTTATATAAGGGGTAAGGGAGAAAAGGGGAACTGTAGAAATATAGGGGGAATAAGCTTACTTTATTGAGTGTTGTAGGAAGGTATATGCTGGTATTTTGTCGAAAGAGTGCCGGAGAGTGACTGAAGGACTGATTGGTGAAGTACAAGGTGCGTTTGGAGTGGTAGAGTAGGATCAAATCTTTACATTGAAACAACAAATGATTGGAGAAAATGAGGGAGGTTATCTGATCCAAGGAGTAAAGTTTCTTATGGATTTGCAAATAGGTGTATGATAGAGTTAATAGTTGCTATGGCAGGTGTTAGGTGATATACAGGTTAGGTAGTTTGCTTAACCCAAAAGTATGTATGACGATAGTGAAGCGTGTAAGAATAAATGAAAGCCTACTGGTATTGGTTTAGGGATTACTAGCGGAGTGCTAATAGGTTGTGTTATGCCCTCGGGTTATCTAATTTGTATATGGATGGGGTTATGAAAGCATTGGTAGGGATGGCAGGTAATGGTGTTAGAATGGTGGAGAATGGAGATGGAGGGAGGGGTGTCTCTTCCACTTATATGTGACATTTGGCTCTGTGTATAACTGAAGAGAGTTTGAGACATTGGTAGAGAGATTTGCAGGGTGTAAAAAAGAGAGGGGCTTGGTAAACGTGGATAAGAGTGTTAAGGTTGCCAGAGTGAGGACACTCCCTCAGTGAAGTTATGTTATGGCAGCAGCTAGGAACAAGTGTGTCTGAGTTTAAATATTAGGATATATGTTGAATGAACGGATGCAGAGTGTAGTAAGAAAGCTGTGAATGGCAGGAAGGTGGCTGGCAATTAAAATCGTTGCAATAAAGTGGACTCAAGTCCCTTGAGTGTGTTAGGCCCAAGGCGAGGGTATGTTAAGCTTCAGTTATTGTATGTAGTGAGACTATGGTCTGGAATAAGAAGTATGAAATTAAAGTTCTAATGCCCAGATGACACCTTAGTGTTAAAAAGTGAGAAGAAACGGCAGCAGAGGAATGAACGTATACAGAGAGTGGTGGTGTGAAGAAAATGAGAGAATAAATGAAAGTAGGTTAGAGGTGGTTTATCAGTGTGAAAGGATACGCAATGGATATCTACAGATAGAGGCAGTGGTGAGTGTGTTGGGAACCGACCGGCTGGAGACCGAAGAGGCGGACGAGCTCAGAACGAATGTCTGGAAGGGAGAGAATGAGTTTGGCAGAGAAGAGAATAAAGGTGCATGATAGAGAGAATGGCGGGGTTTGCAGGGGGCATGATTGAACATTCACCTGGGCCAGGGATGGCAAACCCTTGCACGCTGAC
>JABUQX010033911.1:17500-22500 GCA_015478945.1 Trachelipus rathkii | reverse complement strand
ATTATTTATATGGAGATTATGTCATAAAACTGCACAATATTATGGGCACATAAGTGGAAACTGGCAACTCAGAGAGGGGCTTGTTTAGTCAGAGCTACAACATTTGGAACATTAATGCAAACCAGTATACGCAGGACGAAAAACGACATGTTGGATGTGTACATTACGAAAAACAAAATGCTCTCACAGAGCGTGCAGAATATGGACAACACACCGTTATCCACATCGACGACCGCCGAACCACATGGCATTATTCCATAGAGTTTACAGACGATTTCAAGGTGCAGGGTCGATAGTTCGCCAACCCTCATCACAAAAGGGATGGGGGTTTCCGGCCCGCTGACTGACGCCGAACTAATGTTCGTTAGAAAAATAATCCGCGAAATCCAACATCCCTTTCACACGGCAGGTTGTGCCCTGTCTTGGAAATATCAGAAGGGAACCAGGTATGAGAGTAGCCTTTGTCTCCACATTGTCTTGTTTGCATCGTGGAGACCTCAAAAGGGGTTGCTGATTCATGGCCGCCTGTATTGACGTTTCAATGGATGTATCGTGAATTTATTGAAATATCTATGGACCGATAAATTCCCACTTTACCAATAACGGTATATCAGGTAACTCAAGATATTAAGTGGAAACCCCATATGTAACACCACCAGCCATCAACAGGTCTCATACTCAGTAGTCAACGTTTGGTGTGGGATAGTAGGATTATTGGGCCTTAGTTCTTCGAGGGAAATTTGACAGGACAGCGTTACCTAGTCCTTGTTGACCTCCTGAATGATATACCTTTAAGAACACAACGAGAATATATTACTAATATGATAGGTGCCCAGCACACATAATGCAGTTATAGTAGACGACCTACCTCGGTTAACAGAACCTTTTCCGGGAAAAGATGGATCGGAAGATCTAACCATTTTCAGTGGGCCTGCGCGGAACAAACTTGACTTACCACTACTGGACTACTTTCTTGGGGGTGTCTCAAACATACCGTGTACGCTGGGTTTAATGACCCGGTATCTCGCCCGATGATTCGCCATCGAATAACCAACAACGCATGGGGAATCATCCTGGCGTCACCGTCATTGGCATGCAATGAAACCTGGTGCCAAAGGGCTGAGGCATGTATTCGCGTGGATGAAGGCGTCTTCGAACAACATTTGTAAATACTTTATGTACAAGTTAAACGACCTGACGTTCTTCTTCGTTCTTGCATGCTGTGGATAAAGATTCATAGGTGTAAATCTGTTATGTGATACTATTAACAACGTTAGTACATTACATGTATATCTATATTATGAGCTGTCTTGAATGCCAACTATTGTTTTCTTCAACCTTTTTACATTCACGTTTAAAACTATTGTTGGTAACATTGACGTGTTATGGGTACATTGCGTGGAAACGAAAAACCGTATCAAAAAATGTCGAGAAGAAGAGCCCACCTCATTTTTTATGTGCATTTCACAGAAGCCATAAAAAATATATCATCCCATTCGACACATTCTCATGTTTGTGCGCGGTTTTCGTATTGCGCGCAAGTGCGCAGACACAAACGTAACATATCCCATCCTCCCTAATGAATTAAATTCGAACTTCTTATTCTTACACATTTTCATACTTAAACATCCTGTACGGTGATACACCGCTGTAACATAACAATTCTGTGGCTACAGTATAAAGATATATATATATATATATATATATATATATATATATATATAGTATATATATATAGTATGTATATATAGGTATATATATATAATGTATATATAAGTTAGGTATATATATATATATAAATATATATAATACATATATATATATATTTGCCCTTGTGTGTATGTGAATCTGAAGAGAGTTTGAGATTGGTAGAGAGATTTGGCAGGGTGAATAAAAGGAGGGGGATAGTAAATGCAGATAAGAGTAAGGCTATGGTTGCGAGAGCACACTCAGTGTGAAGTTAAATAGATGGTGAGAAGCAGAAGTTCGAGCTTTCTAAAATATTTAGGGTATATGTTGGGCTTATAGCTAAACGGGGACGATGCAGAGTAGGAAAGTCAGAATTAAGAGTAGCTGGTGCATCAAGCTGGTGAATGCAAAGGGACTAAGTCTTCAGAGTGTGCTAGGTCTTACATGAGGGTATGTTATTACCTGTGTTATTGTATGGTAGTGGGACTATGGAACAAGAAGTATAGATCTAAAGTTCAATGTTCGTAGATGGACAATCTTAGGGGTTAGGTGTGAGAAGAATTGATAAAGAGAGGAATGAACGTATAGAGTGGTGTGGTGTGAAGAAAGGGTAAATGAGAGAATAAATGAAAGTATGTTGGTAGATGGTTTGAAAGGATGAATGATAGTAGGTTGGTTAAGCGGGTGTATAGTGGTGAATCGACCGGCTGGGAGACGGAAGAGAAAGTGGATTGAGTTTGGTGAACGAATGTCTGAAGGAGAGAAATGAAGCCTGGCAGAGGGCACTGGTGATGATAGAGAGAATGGCGGGGTTTTTGTGAGGGGGTATGTGTGGCCCACCTGGGCCAGGGATGAACCCCACATTGACGATTTACCATAGTGAGGGTCCGTCGCGGTCCCATGATGCTCTAGGGTGAATTTTCTGTGTGACGAATTCTCACTAATTAATGGTACAGAGGGGGCGGTGGGGCTGGGCTCTTTTCGATGTTTGTCATGTTCTCCTACTGCTTTTTCCGATGCTTGTACAGCACTTTACCCCCACCAATCTGGGGCAAGAGGAAGGTGAAGAAAGAAAGAAAGAATATATATGGTATATATATATATATATATATAAGAGTATATATATATATATATATATAAGGGCAAGTATATATATATATATATATATATATATATATATATGTAGTATATATAGTATATATATATATAGCAAGAATAGTGGTAGATATTAGACTAATAGGCTTGAAAAATTCCCGTCCAAAATATATCAATATGTATATTTAATATTATAATATATAATAATAATATGTTATAATAATATATATATAATATGTAAATTATATAATATACATAATACATAAATAGTATAGCTCATATATACATATATCGATAGATTTTGGACTTAGAATTTTTTCAGAAAATATGTGGAGTCTTGTGCTATACCTTTACCATATAATTTTCTGTATATGATATGGTCGGTGGACTGTTTGGATATCCGACCAAATGATATCCGGTAACTGGTTTTAACTTCCAGCCGTGGTTGACCGGTATCCGGCTAATTCTATCCGGCCCATCCCTAATATATATATATATATATATATATACAGTGTATATGTGTTCTATATATATCTATATAGCACCAAAGTTACATATTAGAAAATATATATATATAAGTATATATAAGGTTATATGTATATATATATATATATCATCACCCAATTCCTTCTTTCCCAGGACTGGGGGGTGTGCGTAACATAAAACCAAACCAAAAACAGAAAAAGTAGTAGAAAAGAGTTTATATGACGTAGGTTTGAAAGAAAGCCCAGCTTTACTGCCCCCCCTTTATAAATTTTAGTGAGAACCTTCTGTAGCAGCCAGAAACCACCCTGTGAGCCACGGCACCAGCTGAACCTTCTCGGCTCTATGGCATATCATCATCGGGTTCATCCCTTTGGTCCAAAAAGCACAACCATACCCTCCTCACAAGTCCCCTGCCCACCTTATTATGCCCCTTTCTTACAGCCTCTTTCAAACCCACATTTTCTCCCCCAGTGGCATTCCTTTTCTGACTTCAATCCACTTTCTTTTCTTCGGGTCTCTCAGCCATAGTCGATTCAACACAATCCAAGCCCTTCCATGTTTCATATTACATCCGTTTTAACCACCCTACTATCATCCACCCTCTTCCACATGACCAAACCATCTCTCAACACTTTTATTTATTCTATCATTTATCCCTTTTCTTCACACCACACATAACTCTCTATACGTTCATTCCTCATTTTATCAATTCTTCCTCACACCTAACATAGCCCCTAAGATTGTCCGTCTGAACACATTGTACTTTCTAAGATCTGTACCTCCTTTTCCAGACCATAGTCTCACTACTATACATCAACACAAGTAACAACATACACTCATGTAAGACCCTAGCGCACTCAAGACTTAGTCCCTTTACATCCACCAACGATTAAACTGCCCCAGCCACCTTCCTGCCATTCACAACTTTCCTACTACACTCTGAATCATCCGTTCCCTTTTCATCCAACATATATCCTAAATATTTAAACTCAGACACTTGTTCCAACTGCTCACCATCTAACAAAACTTCACACCGGGGACTGTCCCTCACTCACAACCACATAATCCTTACTTTTTTATTCACGTTTACTCTCAACCCTGTCCTTTTACACACCCTGCCAACACCACCACACAAAACCACCCTATCCGCACATTATAATAAAGGGTAGGGGCACCCTCCATTTTCCTCCTTTCTCCATCGTTATAACACGATCTTCTGCCACCTACCTCTAATTTTTTCTTTCATAACCCCTTCCACATACTGTACCGAATAACTGAATAACCAAGAAGACATAACACATCGACTCCATTGACAAGAAGACATAACACATCGACTCCATCGACACTTTCGACTCCATTTATTCTTACACACGCTTTACTATCGTCATACATATCTTTTGATTCATTCAGAAGTACTACCACCACCACCACATATATCACTAAGACTCACATAGAAAGTTTCCTATTTCCTCTGACCCTCACAATCAATTGTTTCAATGTAAAGATTTGATCTTACACATCCCCCCACCACTTCAATTTTCTCCAAAACTTGTTCTCTACCGTCAGTCCTCACAGGTCATTCGACGAACTCTTTGATCAAAACACAAATATATCTTCCCTAAACCACTCAATAAAACTACCCCCAATTATAATTCCTCATACAGCTGCTATCCCCTTGTAACACAAAATAAGTGGTACTATTACTACTCTCTCCTCCCATCCTGGGAAAC
>JABUQX010033911.1:0-15000 GCA_015478945.1 Trachelipus rathkii | reverse complement strand
TAAACTTTTTGATAACGTAGTAACCAATTGTAAGGGGAAGAAGTGAAAGTAGGTAACTATGACGCCACAATTCAACTAAAATGCAAGCCACAAATACAGTCTAAGGGTATAAAAAATATTTAAATTTGGAAACAAGGCAATGCCCAAAGTGATGATTACGTAAGATGCAAAAACACATGCGCCATAACATCCACACACACACTCGTTATATATATCTTCTTCTTCATCTTCCTTTTTGTTTCCCAAGATTGGTAGTAAGGTGCGTAGCATGCATCGGGAAAGAAAAGCAGTAGAAGAATATGACAAAAGTCGAAAAGAAAGCCAGCCTTACGCCCCCTCTTGTACATTAATTAGTGAGACTCCGTCGGGAATCAGAAAATCCCCTAGGAGGCTTCATGGGACCGCGATGGACCCTCACTATGATAGATCGTCAATGTAAGGGTTCATCACTTGGCCCTGGTGGGCCACAACCATACCCCCTCACAAAACCCCGCCATTCACTCCTGTTATACACCTTTCTTCTCGCCTCTACCAACTCACATTTCTCTCCTCTCCAGACATTCGTTTACCCACTCAATCCACTTATTTCCTCGGTCTCAAGTCCCAGCCGGTCAGTTCCAACTCACTCGCACATATACATCGCGGCTAACCAACGACTACTCATCAATATTTCCACATGACGTCAATACTCATTCAACTACTTCTTCATGTTATTCTCTCTCAATTTACCCATTTTTCTTCACACCAACAATTCTCTAATACGTTCTTCTCATTTAAGTAATTCTTCTCACACTAGCACACCTAAGATTGTTTCATCTTGAACTGACATTGAACTTTAATCTATACTTCTTATTCCAGATACTCTCACTACTATACAATAACCCAGGTAACAACATACCTCATGTAAAACCCTAGCACACTCAAAGACTTAAGTTCCCTTTCATTCAACCAACGATTATTTTGCACAGCCACCTTTCCTTGCCATTCAACACTTCCTACTACACTCTGCATTCATCCGTTTCCATTCTCATCCAACATATATGCTAAATATCTTAAACTCAGACACTTGCTTCAGCTGCTCACCAATCTAAAACATAATTCACACTGAGGACTGTCCCCTCGCTCACAACCAAATAAGCCTAATCTTATCCCGTTTACTTTCAGCCTCTCCTTTTACAACTCTGCCAAATTCTCTCTACAATCTCTCAACTCTCTTCAGATTCGCCATACAAAACCAAATCATACCGCATTAATAGGTAGGGACCTCCCAATACTCTCGCATTTCTCCATCACCTAACAATCTCATATTCCTGCCATCTCCTTCCTTGGAATCTTTCATAACCCCATCCTTACAATTGAATAACCAGGAGACATAACACAAACCCTGTCTCACTCCGCTATAATCCTAAACAAACTCCTCATTAAGCACCATTTATTCTTACACCAACGCCTCATATGTCATACATACTTTTGATTCCAGTCCAGAAGCATACAACCAACACCATATATCACTAACAGCTGCCATAGAGGTTCCCTATTAACCCAATCATACGCCTGTTGCAAATCATAAAACCTTAAATACAATTTTATTCTTCTTCTCCTCATTTTCCAATCATTTGTTTCAATGTAAAGATTTTGATCCACACATCCTCTACACAGTCTAAACCACCTTGGTTCTTCACCAATCAGTCTTAGTCACTCGACGCACTCTTTTTTCGAACCAAAATCAGCATAACCTTTTCCTACATATAACTCAAAACTTATTCCCCTATAATTTCTACAGTTCCCCTTAATTCCCTTACCCTTATATAAGGGTACTATTACTGCTCTCCTCCATCCCTTGGAACTATACCCTCACATGAAACGTTTATTACAAACTTCAATCCAATCAATCACTCATCTCGCCTCCCGTGTCTTTGATTCATTTGACCGTAATTTCATCTATAATCAGATTTACCTCTTTTCCAACTTTCTCAGCTCACTATTTAACCTCCTCCTTGCTAATAACTTCATCCCAAAATACCTATTCCTTCTTGCACCTATCAAACCCACACTCATTCACTTTCATCTTTCATTACTGTTAATATTATGCAAATTTTACGAAGTGTCTTTCAGAACTCCCTCAACATCCATTTATAGTTACAAAAAGTCCCCTATTCTTATTCTAAGCAGGTTTTCCTTATTCTAATTCTTATTCGCGCTTCCTTCCAGAAAGAGCTTCCTATTCCCTTGTTAAAGGTTTTCCATGACATTATTCATCTCTTCCAAATGTTCAATTTACCCCATCTTTTCTCTACGTAATGCCTTTTAGTAATTTCTTTTTTCCTCGCTTATATAATTAAAGCATCTTTCTTTGAACTTCATCATTTGCTTTTAGTTGATTTAAAAACGCTTTTTGCTCATGTGTATAATAGCAAATTCTGCAATCACCTTCATTCCAGCCATTCAGCCAACTTCCCTCTGCCAGGTAATCGACTGACATATGACATACGCACACAATGAAGATATATATATATATATATAATATAATATATATAGTATATAGATATTATATATATATATATAGTATTAGGATGCACCTGATACCATGGTCTCGTATCGGTTGTGCAGGAGATCGGGTTAAAGTAATCGGTATCGGATTTTGGGTTGTAGTATCCGGTTTTCGGTAAAATTTTGCGATACCCTTTAACGATACCAAACCTTTTGCGTCTTAAATTTAAGATATCTATAATATATAATTATATAATATATAATTATATATATTAATATTATATATATATATAATATATTATATATATAATAATATATATAATATATATATATATATATATAATATAAATATTATAATATATACGTATATATATATATATATATATATATATATATATTATAATATATATATATAAATTATATATATATTATAATATATATAGTATATATATTATATATATATATTATATTATAATATATATATCTTTCTTTAATCTTTCTTTATTTTCCCAAGATGGGAGTAAGGGTGCGTGACACATACGAAAAGAAAAGCAGTGAGAGCAATGACATAGGTTAAGAAAAGAAGCCCAGCTTAACGCCCCTCGTAGGCATTAATCTACGCGAACGTATGCAGTCAGAAAATCCACCCCTACTTTATGGGACAGCGATGGACCTGCACTATGGTAGATCGGTCAGTGGATATATATATTATTATATATATATATTATATATATATAAATATATATATAATAAATTATATATATATATATATATATATAATATTATATATATATATAATAATATTATGAATATAATATATATATAATATATTATATAGTATATATATATATATTATTTATATATCTATATATATATATATATATAGATATTATATTATATATTAATATATATATATATATTATATAATATATAATATTAGTGTATATATATATATATATAATAATATGTTATATATATTATATATTATATTTATATATATATATATAATATATATGATTATATATATATATACGTATATATATTATATATAATATAATATATACTAATATAATATATATATAATTTATATATATATATATATATTATTATATATATTATATATTATAATATATATTATATATATATATATATATAATATTTAATATATATATATTTATTATATATATATATATAATATACTATCATAACAAGGTATCTCCATTTAGTACATAATATATATTATATATATAAATAATTATATATATATATTATACTTTTGCGGAAGATGTCTGCTGCAATCTTTCAAAATTTATTTTCTTGATAGGTAAAAGAGTTTTAATTTTTATTATCCCTAATATTTTTAGTATTTCCGTGTACAAAAATTGAAGGAAAAACGTTAAATTTTTTTATAAATAATTACCAATTAACGCTATTTTTGCGCTTCCAAAAGGTAAATGAAGATTAAAAAAATGAAACGAAATGTGGTCGGGAGAAAATTGCGATGCTTTCCTTCGAAAACAGCCGTTGAAATTTTGAATTTTTCAAGAGCATATCCGCAATTTTTCCGATAATTTCCTGATCTATCTACTAGACCGTTTTCGCTTTTGTCATATGTGTTTACATCGCTCGGTAAGATATGCTTACACAGTTTTAACGAATTTCGTGCAAAAACTTCGCGATTTCTTACGCGAAATTACTCTCGTTCTACAAACATTTGGAATCAGCTGTTGTGATGGAGCCCATCGATTTGGAATAAACAGCAATCTAAAACACTAACAATTAGTTTATAATAAAAACAATTCATCCATTATTATAGATGACTCAAAGCTTTGTTGCAATAAACTTTGGATAGGTTAATTTCAAATTGGATGAAACTTCATGCAATTTGACGAGCCTGCTACAAATGCATATTGATGATTTTTTTAATTTTTGGCCGCAAGCACGTCTTAAATTCGCATTTCCTTACGATTTTGCGCTAAGCTTGACACAAACGAACGCAAACTCTAGCATTTCTTACGTTTCGTAAGCACAAATGCAAAAACAAAATTGCTGTATTGTAAAGTCGTTTTTCGTCTTTTGCATTCGTGCTTATGAAACTTAAGAAAAGCTTGAGTTTGCATTCGTTTTTTCGTCAAACCTTTGCGCATAAACCGTAAACAATGTTGAATTTACGGAACGGTGCTTACACCAACATGTAACATTAATATGCGCGACGTGGTAAGGCCGTTTTGAATTGAATGAATCTGTAATGCGCTAATAAACTTACGAATAATTTCTTCAAATGGATAAAACTCAAACGACAACAACCGATCATTTTGTAATATAAACCATTAGTTATGTTTTTATTTCTGTTATTCCAAATCGATGGGCTGCATCACAACAGCTGATTGCAATTGTTTTGTAAACAAAAGTAACTTCGTAAGAAATAGCGGTGTCGTTTTTTGCACGAAATTCGTGCTAAAATGTGTAAGCCACTCCTACCGAGCGTAAGCATCAAATGACGAATAACGAAAACAGTCTATATTATATATATTTTATATCTATATATTATATTATATATATTATAAATATATAATTATATTAATATATATAATATCTATTATATTTATATATATATATATAATAATAAAGGTATATATAATATATAATATATATATATAATATTATATATATATATATATATATATTTATATATATATTATTCTATTATTATAATAATAAATATATATATATATATATATATATATATATAATTATATATATATATATAATATTATATATTATATTATATATATATATATATGGTTCTCCTACTGACAAATCTTTCTGGGCTCTTTGCCAAAAAGCATCTCTACACCTTTTGAAAATCTTCTTTTCTCTCTTATTCGATCTGATGGTTTCTGTTGCTAACTCTCCAACTGAAAAGGCCAATCTCTTCGGCTTTCTATTTTCCTCTAATCAAACCTGGACCGATTCTGGCATTCTCTTCCTCCTCCTCCTCTCAGGTATCCTATGCATTTGGCCCTGTGATTACTTTGATCAAGGTCGCTGGGGCTCCTGATCTATGAAGTCTATGAACGTTAGAAAGGCGGGCGGCCCGATGGCATTTCTCCCGAGTTTTGAGGGAGTGTGCCTTCGTGCTGACCCCGCCCCCCTTCGTTTAACTATTATTCTCTATGTTTCAATGCTAATCACTTCCCTCAGAGTCGGTAGACGGTGCACATGTCCAACATATTCGAAAACGGTAGCTACTCTGAAATTTCTAACTATCGCCCTATAGATCTCACTTGCATTCTATCTAAGATCTTTGAAACCCTTCTCAACACTCATTTTCTTAGATCATCTGGAATCTCATTCCCTTCTATCCGATCGCCAGTACGGCTTTCGGCGCACGAGGTCTACTGGCAATATGCTTTCCTATCTTCTGATTTATGGTTTTCGTCTAGGAACTTAGGAACTGCGTGGTGGCGCTTGAAAAAATCCAAAGCATTTGGCCGGGTATGGCAGCGTCACTGCTCATCCAGCTCCCTCTTTTGGGTTCCTCCTCCCTTGAATACACTATGTCTAGTTTTCTTTCAAATCGCTCAATATCTGTTGTTGTTGATGGGGCGACTTCTTTTTCTGTCTTATCTCTTACTTTATTTCTACTTTTCAGTAATGATCCACCCATATGCCGATGACTCGACCCTTCATTCTTCAACTCATTTAAATTCTAACTCCCCCTTTTTCTTCTAGGATTTCGCCCTCGTCTTATCTTTCCGATTCTATCTCGCTGATCTGGATAGAATTCCGGGTGGGGGTCGTCTCAACCTTGTAAATTCAATTCTTTAAAAAAACCTTCTACAAATCTTCCTCTCTAAGGCATCTTCTAACTTTCTACTCTTTCGACGGTTTCTCTGATCTCTCCTGTTGACAATATTAACATCCTTGGCCTAACATAAACAAAAAATATCTTGGAAACCTGACACATCACAACGGTTTGCTAGGGCGGCCTCTCAAAGAACTGGAGTTCTGTTTAGACTGTGAGACTTTTTTTTTTCCTCTTCTCAGTTACTCCAGTTATATAAAGGGCCATCATCCGCCTTGTATGGAGTACTGCTTTTCATATCTGGGGGGGGGGGGGCTCTGGTTTCCACCCGGCTTTTTGAATAGAGTCGAGTCAAAGGCCAAAAGACTTAAAAACTGTTCTGTACTTTCCACATTCACTTACCCTCTATATTTGCTGTCGCGATGACGGTGCTCTATTTTTTCTATAGCACCGCAGCGCAGGTTCCTCCGAGGGAAACTTGTCAACTCGAGTACACACTTTACGACGTGGCCTCGTACACAGAAGGCTGCTGTATTTGCGGATGAGTTTTTTGTTGTTGATATTAGGTAACGTCAGCTAGTTCGGCTGCGGTGCTTCTTCTTTCCTGGCCACCTCTGTTCGGTGGAATTCTCTTCATTTTCTGTGTTTCCATGCTGAGATTTTAATATCCCTCACGTTCAAAACGCCTGCGTCTGGTGCTCATGCTGCGTAATTTCGTTAGTTTGGTGAACTTTTTGAGGCGTATCAACACCCTGACTCTTTGAGGGGCTCTGCCGTGAGTGGGTAGTGACAGACTGTAATGATATATAATATTTATATATATTATATATAGTATATATTATATATTATGTATTATATATATAGTATATATATATATATATATATAATAATATATTATATATATATAATATATATATATATTACGTATACTATGTAGTAATATGAAGGTATATTATAGTAGAGATTAGGATATGTAGTGATATACTAGTAGTAGTAGTATATTGTAGTATAGTAATATATTATATATATATATAAGGATAAAAGTATCGGTATCGGTATCGGTGGTATCGGTCAAAAGAATATCGTATCGAGTATTCGTATCAGTATCTGTTTTGAAAAATTGTGAATCGTACTTGTTATCCGGTATCGGACGTAAATTTCGGTATCGGTCAAACAGCTAATATATATATATATATATAATTATATATTATATATATCTATTATATATATATATATAATATATATATATATATATATTATATAATAATTCTAATATATATATATGTATATATTATATAATATACCCGGTATATATATATATTATATATATATTATATATATATATAATATAATAATATATATATATATATATATATAAATAATATATTAATATATAATAATATATACTATATATATCCCACCCGAAATCTGGTTACCTTGCAGTTGGTGGGTGGGCTCTCTGGGATACTGTTGTGGGATATCTGCCCTTCAGTGTCGTAGGCGAAAGAAATCAGATTTTTTTTTTTAATTCAATTCAATTCACACATAAGTCGCTTTAACTTTGTATAAGGTTTCCCCGTCCTTTTCCCATAACAGCGTCCCTTGGGCTATCGGTGCCTCTTCCCTCCCGCACGGGCTTACAGTTCATCCCGACATTCCTCCCCGTGTATGATGGGTACAGTTGAAACCCGGTTGATTTAACAGCTCACCTCCTGCCGGGGGCGCCAAGTTGTTAGGCGAACCTGGAGCACTGCGCTTAACCCCTAGGGAGGCCGTTCTGCACTTGTGTGATAATCTCGGATTTACGCGAAAGACTTTAAGGTGCCGGTGGTACGGGTGGGACCCACGTAAAGGTTTGGGAGGATCTTCCGAGGCCACATCCACAGCCCACCCTACGGGGTGGGATCCGGGTGGTTGTGTGGGTCTTTGGAACTGTACCTGCTGTGGAGAGAGGATTTACCTTCCTATAATAAATACGCCTTTCCAGCCATCCCTGTTACTTGTGCTTTTGTCTCATTTTATTTTAATTGCTATAGGAGTGGTCATTCATGGAGACGAAGTCTGTGGTTAATTTTTTTATATGGAAAATTCCTTTAAAGAAAAACGTATTTTAAACCGAAAGGTGAGCGAACATTCACAATAATTAACTGATGCTGTCAGCTTCCCGCTGAACCCTAAACGTCCTACTACTTCTAGAACTGGTACCGTATGCTGTACTTCCTCTCCTAAACTGAGGGTCCACTTGCAAATTTCACACGATGTCGGTCGACATTCAGCAAACCACATCCGAACACCCACAGGTCCCCAACGGCCCGGGCATCCAGTAAAGGTGCCCCGTAACAGTCGTACTCATCTCATTGTACTCCAATACCTGCAGACACCCTCCGGAATGTTCAGGCAACATTGTCATTCGATGTATTACAATACTCGGCGATCCATACCTCGCAAAACTCTTACTGAGGCACAGAACCATTCTTCTCAGTAGGACACTTGAAAAAGTCCTAGGAGTTGAAGACCCTCCAGTCACATTGATGAGGAAATGGGTCCATTCATCGTAAAAGCTGCTAACCGAATCAAAAGTCCATTATGGTCATCCTTAACGGTCTCCTTCGAAAAATAAATTCTCTTATTTTCTAACTCTGATGAAATAAGGAAACACATCTTTTTAAAGGCACTATCTACTTGTTATGAACCAGAAAGACCAAGATACAGCTGGTATTTTGGAAAAGAAACTCAACAGGGAGAAGATTTTCCGTTACAAACGTTTATTGATTTCTCCCTCGCCGGGAAACTCCTGACAACCAAATCCCCCGTTTACTGGATGACTTTTATACTCTCTTATCCACCTACAAAGGTCAAATAACGGGTTGCACACAAGTCCACAGTGTTCGGCACAGTTTTATCCCTCGACCCAAGAAAGTTGTTCAAAAAACGTCAACGGTTTGGTTCATACCGAAAAATACTGTAGGGGACCCAGGATACATATGCCCAACTCAAATCTGCGGGAGAATTATGTTCACTCCATGTGAAAATATACCCTAACTGTAGAACGTGTGTATGGACACCCACAGTGCTTCTTCTTTCAATGGTCCGTCTTACCTGTTTGAACAGGAGGTTTAAGAGCTAATGGTAACCATACATAAAAAATTTTTTGAAAAAGGGCAAAAGGAGAGATGCTATACGAGCCCAGCTCAAGGGAAAATTACCTGACAAATCAAAAATAATCTTAAGCCAAAAATTACAAGCTGTAGCCCCCACGCCTCCGCGTGTTAATCAACCGCCAACACAACCCAATCCTAACAGAACTCCTCCTTAAATTCCATGAAATCAGGCTATGTAATGGCAAACTTGTTAATGCTGGGTACTGCCACACTCCAAACTTCTAAAGAGTCCAAAAAGCAGCCCTGATCATTCTCGACAGCTGTCCAAAAAGAGCTATCGAAAAGCCCTATTCTGAGTCTAAACTCTCAGCAACCTAGCAAAATGAAAACTAAGCCTGGCTCTTTACCATACAAAAATGTTGGAAAATTTCCTGCCCAGACCAACAATGTCCCATACTTATCAATTGGGGGTTTTAACCAAACTTATATGCAGAGGCGGTCTCTTTGGGTCCTTAATTCGCCTCCCCTATATGACAAATCCTGGAAAAGATTGTTTTCAAACACACAGCAACAAACTAGTGCCGGCAGATTTTAAATGGATTATTCGTTAAAACTCTAGAGGCTACCGAATTTTTTAAATAATTTAAACAAAAATAACACACCACATGTAAAAAATGCAACTCAGAAGAGGACCTCTCGGCATAAGTCTAACTTCTGAGACGCATAAAGCAAAGGCTTAAAAGACAATGTCGCCCAAACAAATTCAGTGTTGAAAACCCGACCAACCAAGTGAAAATCTTTAATAGTCTCTACAGTCAGTTCTACTCTTCTCCACTGAGTTTCCTTTTTTATCAGCGCTCTCTAAGGGGTTCTATACCCTAGAAGATAAATTGGATAACAGCTCCCAAATGGAGCCTGATGTGATGACCCAATTTCTTTGATAAATGCTTCCTGCACTTCCGGGAAAGGTTGAATGGAAACGTGGTTTCAACGGTAAAGGTCGCAAACGCTCGTATAGCATTCTGGGTCTGTTGGGGCATGACGATAGACCAGAGGGCCCATTCTTTCAATTCAAACATGGCCCCTTCCCAAATCAACCCGCATGATTGGAAATCAAATGTCGTAACGGCCAACGACATTCTTCAAAAAAGACATACCTTCTAACACCTTCTTCCCCCCATTTCCATGGAAACAAACCTATGTCCCGCCCACATTTCTGAATCTGCTGCCAGGCGGATACTGATACTGCTGTCATGAATGTTAAATATGAAGGAGCATGTACGAATGCTCTTTTTTCTTATTACCCCAACAAACCACATTAAACAAGTTGGATTCACGTTGGGCACTATTCAACTTAATCTTGCATTCAATAGTGAAAGCTCCTTTCAAACCCAAATACAGTTGAAACTCCTCTAAAAGAGGTCTACCGAACTAATCTTTCTGGGTGTAATGGACTACCCTTTCCACGCAGGTTTTTTGGCTCTCCCTCCCTGCGAGACCCAGTATCAACCCTTCCCTCTCGAATCTGAATACCCACCTTCTAACAATAGAGACATTGTCTCATAAATAGACCGCACACCATTCATAATATTCATAACTATGCATGACTTTCTTCAATGGGAAATTGTCCGGCTGGTGGCTTTCTCATATTTTGAAGAAATTTTTCCCACCTAATAAACATTATTAATATAAGTGTATAATGTTTGCGGGAATTTCGACCTAATGTTCATCGTGATTCTATTCAACCATTGGAATATTAAATCGGGATTTATAGAATGGGTTATTTCTATAGAAAAGGTGACAATGATAGGGAGGGCCGAATACTACATTCACTAGAAATTCTATCCCTAATTCCATCTCTACCAATAAAACCTTCGTGCAGTGCGCAAGAATTCACTTGTCATCGACATTAGATACGCTTATGTTCAATTTACTTCTGAGTATGAATTTACTCTCGCAAATAAACTTTCATGCCCAGTAGCAGCACGATTCACGTTGGTTCTCGGTATACTATCTGCTCAATCTACTGTGGCTCAGTAGGTGAATTTTCTAAAAAGGTCGATTAAGCTGATCTTTTTAAAATCCAGCTTCCGTAATCACCGTTGTTATCCTAAAAGTGGCTTCAGACCTCAAGCAAACTTATGGGGTGACTCTGTCACTTAACAATCTAAAGTCGATAGAATCTTCAATAGATCTCACCAGGCCCCGCCTTTTCCCTGTGATGCTTAAACAGGAATCCCTAGCTTATTACGTTTTAGATAACAATTTCTTTTGTATTGATATTTCTTTGATTTTATATTGATATGGATCGTTTTACCATGTTCCGCTTTGATTATTTATTCGGCAGCGGAATTACCCTTACATAATTGAGCTTGTTTGCAAGACCCAATGCCCAAACCAACCTCCAGCTGCCGTTATGATTATAGAGCGGAATGGTGCTCCTTTTTATCAAGGCCATCACAGCTATCCTCTTTCTCCATTTCAATAACCAGATTTCCGACTTGTTGATGGATGCCTTTTGCTTCTTCAGAAGTAGTCATCTCGGTAGCGAGGACGACCTGTATCCAGGGGAGGACTCAGGCAGCGGCGGGGGTCGGCGGCGGCCGCCGATGACGTGGAACAGGCATGGGCAAGCCAACCAAGAGAAGAAGAAACTCTACAGCAATACAAAAGGACCCGTACGCCACCCAACATGATTATTTTTTAAAGCAGCCGCAGCGAGATCTCGCGAATTAATGCGTCAAAATCGTAAACTATTTTTCCGAACTTTACATATCGGACTGTTACCTCCACATCCCTTCCTTTATGGTGGAAAGTTACACAGAATATATCTCGTCGCTCCAACATCCTGCACCCCACAGCTCCCTTCGTTATGGGCCTGATATACTGGTTAGCGATCTCCCGCTCCTGCGGTGGTAGCGGATGTGTTAGGTTATAGATTTGGATAGCCATTTCGAGATTATTTCCGCAACAAACTTGATGCCTTTCAACAAACTGAGAACTGGGCACAGCACTAAATAGATTTCTATATCAGCGAAAGGGAGACATACCTAAACCGTCTTTTCAACTTGCAGAGTAAATTCGAAAACTGCATTGGCAAAGTAGGCAAGAGCGGTGCCCTTGTTCCAGACATGATTTCGTATCATTGCTGCCGTCATAATCCATCCTTCGTGCGTCGCATTTTGCTGGATTTATATCAACAGGAATCGTGGATTGAATCTTCCTTTCCATCATTTATGGAGCTACAGCTTTTGTATATTCCTATTGCCCTACAACCTGGAAATAGATCCGAAGTGGCGAGACAACCAAAAGAACTCAATTTTCGCTGACCTTGTCCACTGGATCCTGTAAATTAATGGAAAAATGGTTTCAGGCCGCCTTCTCCCTGTTTCTGGAGAGCCGTCAAAGCTTTCTCAAACTTCCACAATTTTGGTTACGCATAAAATCGTTTCGAACTTGCGGGACCTTGGTAAAAAGACTAGACATGACTTCGAGAAGCCTTCTCAACTGGTAGGGATTGGTTCTTGGTGTCTTTTTGACCTTGAAAAAATTTATGACACAACACAACGTGGAGAACTGGGATGCTCCTTAAACTCCATTCGCTTTGTTTCCGCGGACAAACTCCCTCTTTTTATCAAATGCCTTCTGTCACACAGATCTAATCCAAGTTCGGTTGCTGCTTCCTTCTGTCACGAGTGGATGCCACTTTAACTCTGATGAAGGCGTTCCGACAGGGAGTCGTTTTAAGTGTACTAACTATTTGCTCCGGATTTAAATTGATATTGTTAACGTCTATTTCAGCGACTTCAATGTTTTCTCTCTAATGTTCGATGACTCTTGTCATTAATACATAGCCGGTGCAGGCTGGGATCCCCTTTCCTCCGAACGGCAAAACTTCAACTAGCTATTTGAAAATATTTCGACGAAGTGGGCTAGCTCCCATGACTTCCATTTTTCTCCCACCAATAACCTCAGCAGTGTTTTTTTAAGAAAAAAAGGGAATCGACAGAGCTTGCCAACTTTCTTTCAGCGACCTAACCTTATTATGGTCGCCTATTCTGTTACTTTTCACTGGTCAAATTCCAGGACTCATCTCCTAGATGACCACCTTGGACATATGCCCCACATATTAAAATACCTGAAAACAACTGTTGTCATTCGGGCGCATTGATGTTATTACGTCATCCGTCGCCTCAAAACTTGGGCGGGTGCTGATCGCAAGTCCCTTTTACGTTATAGTATCGCCCTAGTTCGATCGAAGCTTAACTATGGCTGTGTAGTTATGGTCCGGCCTCCCATCCTCTTATGGAATCTGTAAGGGGATCAAATTACACAAAAAAACGGGAGGGCCGGATCGTATTTCCAACTGGGAAAACCTTCCGATCGTCCCCCTTCCGGGTAATAAGGCCTTGAAAGTTTGAAGCAATGTGTGCCACTCTCTTTCACGAGAGAATAATCATGTGTACGAAGTATATTTTTGTATTTTTTTCACACAAAAATACCGTCCTGCCGCTGAACACCGGCATTATGGGAGGCGGTGCCGTAGAATCCTAAATTAACTGGGCCATTTTGCGAAACACGGGTTCATACATTCCGTTAATTCTTCCCTTTTACAAAAGGTTGCTGGCTTTCTCATACGATGAAGGAATAGTGGATACAACCTTGGTTTTCCCCGATCCCATCATTTTGCCTTTGGCATTTTGACCTCTCTTCTCTCCCTCTCAATCAAGGGGCATTCTGCTGCCTTGTGTTAAAGGGTATCATTCCTGGTCTCATTCCAATAAGTTTATGATGAGTTTATATCTCCAAGTATTTATGAATGGCTCTAAAAAACCGGGAAACAGTGTTTGGGCGCATCGCTGTCTTTCGCCTGATAGCGACCTTTCCCCCATAACCCTCCCCACTATTGCTTTCAATTTTCATAGCAGAATTAATGGGTAATAATGATTGCATTTTTTCCTCGAATTGGCTTATCGCTTAACCCAGATCAAATCTTTATGTCATTTTTTATTCAGATTCGCTTAGCGCGCTAACAAGCGCTTAACCCATTATTCTAAAAAACACATGGTATCTGGCTGTGCAGCATATATTTCTTTCCGCTGCTCCAGTTGCGCAAGAAGAAAAAAATTATTTTTATGTTGGATCCCTTTCTTTCATGTGGGATAACTGGCATGAATATCGCTTGACAGAGAGGCCCAAAATGGCACCTCATCATTTCGGGGTTGTTTTCAAGGTACCTCCCGGAGCCATTCGAACACAAGAAGGCTACTCCCCCATCAAGCGATTACTATCTCTGTCTCAACGACAAGGTTTTTGCGATTCTATTGGCAAGAGCGCTGACCGAATGATCAGGAAGAGGAGCGGAAACGTTAGTAAATATAATTGACGATCATCGGGGATTGGTCTTCCTCCCACCGACGAAATCTCCTCCCACAGACGCAAGCGCTTACACGAGGTGATACTTGCAACGTCCTCCGTATTGCCAGCACTAATATCGACGTGCTCACAGTCCACTATTTGTTACGGGACACCCCCTACCATTTGCAATAATTTTGTTTTTTGGTCATGACCCCGGCATACTTGTTCGTTGCATATCTTTCA